>JAAXYX010001018.1:0-27570 GCA_036851915.1 Ptenothrix huangshanensis
GAGGCAATTATTCATTATTTGACTTACTCTATATTAGTACACATTGCAAATTGCATTGCTGGAGCCCATTAGGAGGATGACGATGGGGAGATCCAGCTATAATTACAGTGAACTAAGAGTTGGAGTTGGAATTGGAGCGACAAGGTTATGTGGAAAAAATTAATTAGTCGTAATACGGAGAATTAGAGAACATGACATGTGCAATCGTGAGAGTGCAACGGAAACAACATATCAAGACGAGATTTAGATCTTCAATGTTTTATTCAATTTCAAATGAAATGATCCCAAAGCCCGTCAGATCGACAAGTCAGAGTCAGAGTAAGAGTGGGACGACCACGACAACGAAACTCCACAACCCATCACATATCAGTTAATTACTATCAAATAAATACATATTATTATAGACCGGACTGCTCAGTAAGGAAAGGAATGTAGATCATTAAACTTTATAAACTTCAAATCAAATATCGTTCATCGTTGCCTTAAATGAAGTGACTAGATTGCTAAATTGCAATTGATATATTTCATTGCTATACCTACAATCTACATCATACACGTACGGAAATACTTCTCGCAATGTGGGAGTGTGACATATGACGTGAGGAAAGAGAAGCAAAGGATACAAATTAAAATCCATACCAATGTAATTCAAGATAATAATTAATTAATAGGTATTCTATTCCGTCCACTACAAAATTTTCAAAGTGCTTTACATTTTTTAAAACTAATTTTAAATTTTAAATTATATATGCAAATCATAACGTGAAATTTTTATACAACTGTTAATCATACCACAAAAATTCTGATTCTATTATTCTACAAATAACTAAAAACCCCGGGCTCAAGTCACTGTCATATTAAAATATAAAAAACTAAACACGTATATATATATCTTATATTATCCTGTTACACGCATAATTACATTACTTAAACGATTTTTTAAAATGGACACAGAAGAAAGTAATGCAATGAACGAGGATCAGTTGCTAGAATTTTGTCAAAGACTTGGTTTAGCACAAGATGGTTACCTGGATGAATCTCAGTTAAATATTATATGTCGGTGTATCGGATTTTGCATCTCGGATGACGTAAGTTTCCCTATGTAATTCATAATGGTATTGAAAGCGAAAAGCATTTATAATTATAGAAAAAACTATTGAAACCAAGGACTAGATTTAAAAATACGTAGTATGTAACTACCTGCTAAAGGGCCAATGTACATCGTTATCGTCATCGTAATCATGAATCGTGCATCGGTCTCAGTAGCGGTTGAAATACTTACAACCTGGCAGTAAATACTAATGATGTTTTCTCTGCCGTTTTTTATCAGACAATGAAAGATTTATTCGAGGAGTTAGACATGAACCACGATGGCAAGGTCAGCATCTCGAACTTGTGTTTTATGCTCAAGAATATGGGATCATCACCCTCATCGGGATCAAATTCGGCAAGGTCATCACCGGAGAAAAAAATCGGTGCTAAGAATAGCACAGGTAGTGGTAGTACGGGCAATAGCGTCAAGACTTTACGAGGAAGCAGTAGTAGCGGGACAACAGGGTGTAGTAGCAGTAATAATGATAAAGAAATTGGAAATCATTTCACATTCTCATTATTGGATCCTTTGGGTTCCGGGTACATATTTTAATTTTTAGTTTAATTAATTATTATTTACGTAACTTACCTTACTCACCGATTAAATTCAAGTTTTGTAGAAACCATCGGGACGTTGTGTGCTTGTAGTAATCACCTACGTGTATTTTACTCCTTAAGTAATTTTAGCACTGCAGTAAATTATTCTTAAAATAATTAGATTAAATGATTAAAGGTAACACCCATAACTAATTTGTTTCGTTTTTTATGAACAGGGTAGCAAAAATTGAGTCATTATTAGATTACTGGTCATCAATTGGTCTAAGTCATGAAGTTGGACTTGAGGTTCTGAGTCGTTTCGGAATTGAATCAATTTATGATTCTACCGTAGATCTGAGCGATATTGAAAAATGTATTGAAGACGAACTTTATAGCAACAAGAACATTCTGCCTTGGATTCAGGTTGCAATACTCATGTATCGATCCGAAGTTCAGTTTTTGAAGTAAGCGGAATGTTAATTTACTGTTTTTCTTATTTGACGCCACATGTCATAAATAAGTCATAACCTATTTCTATTTTTCTACGTTCATTGCAACACATTTGACCAAGTTGCAGTGACTAATGACTAATGACTGCAGTGACGATATCTTGTGTGCGATTAGCTAATATTATAACGATAATTAGTATGACTAGCTGAATGACTTATAAATATTTATAAATGTGACTTTTGCATGATTATTTTCTACGAACAGATCATCTTTAGAAACTACGACTCACGAAAGAAATAAAATACAATCAGTCAACGACGAATTAACCAAACAGTCGCAGTTACTTGCTCAAGAAATTGACGAACAAAATGCAAAATTGGAAATCAGTAACAAGCTCCTCATCGATAATCTGATCCACAAATACGAGGAGCAGCTTGCACAAATGAGATCTGATATTAACGCTGAAAAAAACATTCTCGGGGAAAATATTCGTGAATTAGAAGAAATAGTCAGTGCTCTCAAATCTGATGAGTCTCGTTCAAAGGTTGAAGTCGGAAGACTACAAAGTGTGAGTTGACTCCGTGATCATCCCATTCAATCATTTATTCATTGCGATTTATTTTCTTGTGTGAAGTGGGATGTTATTTATAACATTTTTATTTCGCAACGAGTTTCACGGTGCTACTTTATTTTGATAGGAAAATAAAAACCTGGAGAAAGAAATCGAGCGCTTGAATGAAAATGTACGAATTTTGCAAGCTAGCAAAATTCAGTTAGAAAGCGAAATTTGTATTTACCAAAACATTCAGAAAAACGTAAGTCTAGCATTAAATTATCGAACATTACGATTCATTACTAAAACGACTAAATCCTAAAGCTAAAGAAAAAAATTCAAATTCGAACTACTTGCATTTTGAACAATTTGCTATGAAATACTTTTTGTGTTCATACCTAAAACTATCCAGTTCTGTTCTTATAGTATGTCTTAATACAAAAAATCGTAAAGCTTGAACGTAATAGTTATAACCGAGCACTACTAGCGGTCATACTAGTACAAATTTCTGATCGTAATTGCAGTATACTTAATCCTAACTATAAATCTTTCATTATTTAGCTCCAAGAAATGGAAATGAAATCCATGGAGTCCAACAGAAAGAACGAAGAGAAACTAAACTTGGTTCAGTCTGAAGTTCAGATACTACGTGATACGAATGATGAATTAAATTCCCAATTATATTTCATTAAAGAAGAGTTTAAAACTTTTAAAATGAACTATGGAATTGCAACAAGAGGAATACGTAGTAAAGGCTATCTGAGAACTGAGGGTAACTTTCACATTAGTATGTGTTACACAAACAGTTGTTTTTATTCTAGAATTTTCAGAAACGCAATTTGTAAACGTGGTTACTTAATATATGTAACTGACACCTGATTTAATTTTTTGCACAGACGAAGGAGGTGGTGAGGATTCTATTTCAATGCCTAGTTTGGTTTCAGATCAATTCGATCTAAAATCTCAAACGACACATTTAAATTCTATCGAAAATGTGATAAATGTCAAGTCTGCTTTTGAAACAATGACTCTACCGAATAGAACCATTGAAATTTTCACGCAGCACAAGGCCATCCAAACAGAGGAGACTATTGAGAAAGATGATGAATTTCAACAAAAACTTAATGAACTTAATAGTGAGAAAACGCAATTACAAAATCAAATCAATGATTTGGAATCAAATTTGAACTTACTTGCTCTGGAATATGAAAAAACTGAAGACTACTGGTCAAGCAAATTAGCGGAAGAGAGAGTATCGTATGAAATGGAGAAACAAGTTAATGACGATAAATTACAAGAGATTCAAGAAAAAATTAAGGAATACGAAGAGCTACTTGGGGAGTCATTGACAAATGCAAATAAATTGAGTCCAGTAGTCGAGTACTGGAGTCTAGAGAAACAGATTGGAGAACTTGAATGTGAAAATTACGAAATCAGGGTTGTGATCGAGAAGTACGAGAAGCAAATCGAAGATTATAAGACCAAGCTGGAGGTACGTATGACGAATTCAAAGTACAAATTTTATTACGTAATAAATTGCAATTATGACTGTACTATTAATCAAATTTGTACTTTGACTTTGTGATTTAAGAGTTTGCTGATTATATAATTATAATGTTAATGTACCTACATACATAATTAACTATTGCATGCGTTTCCATCATCGTTGAAAACAGAGTAAAAATAGGTAACTTGCAAAATCTTGAACTTATTTTATTATTATCTGTATTAACTATCTTTTACTGCATTTCAGGGAAAAATAAAGGACTGCAGCCATTTCGAAGATGAAATACGACATCTGCATCAGAAATGTCACGATTATGAAAATCGTATAACAAGGTTACTTGCTTGCAATGATGATGAGATGGCAGGTAGATAAATTTCAATTAATTTAAATAATTATAACTTCACAACAGGACACCGCGACAAAAATGGAGCTATTTACTAATTCTGTTTTTCTAACTATAATTACTTCAGATCTGAAGGCTAGTGAAGCTCAAGCAAAAAAGCGTGAAGAGGAGTTACTAAAGCGAATATCAGAATTAGAGGCCAAGTTGCAAAACAACAATGTGAGTATTAAAGTCAGTTTATAAATTTGAATTCGTCACTCTTACTTATGTTACACAATGCAGTTGTAAAATTATTTTCGATAAATTTGAATTAAAATCAAAGTGATTTTTAATGGTATTGTAAAAATTCATTATGTAAATTATTTCGAATATTTCAGAACGACGGGCAGCCCCACCAAAAGTCATTATTAATCGACAGCAGTTACAAATGTGTGAAATCAATGCCACATTTTAACACCTGTATTAATACTGTACGTTCTTATACTTTCTTGTTGATAACTTCATAAGTAGCCATCATAAAGACGACCTAAGTCGATTTCAGAAATCGTCGTTTCAGTTTTTTCAGATATACCAAAATAATGTCGTTGAGGCATGCTGTGCTGCAAAACTGTATTTATTTGTAATTATTATTATTATTATTCTTTATTCAACAAAAGACACTAGGTCCACAGAAGAGAGGAGAGGGGAAGGGTTATGAACATACAGAGTATTACTTAAAATACAAAAACAATAATTTAAGAACAGTACTTAGTATTTGTATTAGTAGACGAACGTATAATACAGAGTTCACATTCATTATTCTTAGTAGCAGGGGGTAGGTTAATAGCCAACAACAAGTGAGTTAATCGATAATTGAGATCAGATTTGTAATATTCAATCCACAGTGTCAGCAATTTATCGCTAGCACAGGGGGGAAGGTCAGCAGATTATTCCACATAACATCAATTTCAGAGTTGCAATGACAGTTTGAGTCAAAGAGATGTAATATAATAGCAGAGTTCGAAACGTGCCCAAAACTGACAGAGGCAAGAAGTGAGTGCAAGTGGTAAATGCCATTAAATGCCAGTGACATTTTTCCACTTTTTGCCAGTTTTTACCAGTTTAGGACTATATGTCTGTAGCATTATTTTCTATAAAGATGATATTTACCGAACATTGTATAATAAATCTACCGATTCTGAATAATTAATTATTTTGTTACATACATGTCGAGGTTAAGAGGTTTTGAGGTTGGATTTACCGAGAAAGAGAATCAGTCTTCAGTTCGCAGTATTTAAATATTCAGACATGCCAACTTAAAATTGTAATTTCGCAGGAATTTTATTCATGAAATAACTTTAGGGAAATTCACTGAAAAATTGTGCCAAAATTATTTCTTTTACGTATCAAAGTGCTGTCAATGTTTTATGTGCTTTTCAAAAACGTATCTTCCACATTTCTCGACTTACGGTTAGTAGGTTGCTTAACGCTCTAAAATGGCGGCCACCGTGGTAGTGGCTCCTTATTTTTTTTTGAGGTTTTAGTTCTTTTGGTTGGCTTAACAAATAATGATGATTAAGTCGTAGCATAATGTTCTCAAAACACATTTCAGGATTTCTAGTTCAAGACTAATTAGTAATTATTCGAACTTGCACTACCGTTAATAAAAATAGTTAAATAAGGTCTATTAATTTTACAGCATCGCAGTGCATCTTTTGTGGACTCAGCCATGAATCAAAGGATAAAATATACTCATGTGGATGTGAATTACCTGACACAACTCAAGCAGAAATGTAAACAGTACGAAGAGCAATGTTGGGGTTTGAGTCAAACGATTAATGACAAAGATAAATACTCGGAACAACTCCTTGCTGGTGAATCATAATCGATCTACTTACTAAATTACCGTAAAACTTACAATAATTCCCTGGGGAATTATTTGGTGAGCAACTTTTCAGATCGGGGAATTATTACCAACCTCGGATGTTTATTTTGCCAATATTGTTACATAAATTAAAATGATATAGACATCACAAAGTGTGACGTTTAGAATTTCTATTTTAAGTGCTAAAATTCTAAATTCTTCATATTTCCTCCTTTTGTGAATTTGTTGTCTTCAGTGGTCATCCAATCACATTAAGAGTAAACTAATAATAGTATCGTGGACATATGAGTGAGTACAGGGGAATTATTTCTAATCCTATCTCTTTGCCCCCTGGAATTAATAGACGCAGGGAATTATTAGAGGCGGGGAATTATTGGAAGTTTTACGGTATTGCATTTACCAAGCTTTCTGTAAAAGATCCCTGGCTCCAACACTAACTTTCCCAAGATCCGTCACCACGTTCTAAGAAAGTCTACAATGACGTAATCTTAATATTTGCAATTTGTCTATTTCCAGAAATGAAATACCAACATCATGCCGAGATACAAAATTATGAAAGCCTTATCGAAACTAATCAGCAGATTATTGATCGGCAATTGCTCCAAATCCAGAATCAAGAAGAAATCATCAAGGATTTACTAACAAACAAGAAATGAATCTGAGTGCTATTTGAGTTAATATGATAATTAGTTAATTAATTATTACGTTTTACATGACAAGCTTAAGTTTAAAATTTATTAAAAAATAATTTATATTGTGATAATACGGGAAAATGTTACCTTCGACACAACGGATCAAATTACAGTTTTTATTCTTATTATTATATTCCACATATCGTTAGACGTTACTACGTATTAGATTTCAAAGATTTTACATATGATATACAATGACGAATATACGCATTAAGATTGTCTGTGTACTGAAACGTTTTAATTTCACAAAAATACTGAAAGGAAAATAATAAAAGTCATCCTGTAACCCTCTATATAATTTAGTATATGGGTTTCGAGTTTTCGAGTATCAATTATTTGCTCAGTAAAAAATGGTTGTCTATTTAATTGCATTTTTGCAATAGAGACGCGATTTTAGTTTGGCCCACTTTCCATCCTACGTGGCTTAATAACTTGAATAAAACAAACAACACCTAATAAATATGCGCAATCAATCTTGTCAATCAGCAAATAATTAAGAACAAAGAAGTAGTTGTGTGTATACTTACAGACTTACAGCTTGCACTTAACGTTTAAGTCGACCTAACCGCGATTTTTGGCTGTACTTGCATGTGCACCAGAGACACGAAGAAAGAACCAGAGACACTGGCATTATACTTATGAAGTCTCCCTTCCACTCTCATGACAATTCTGCCACTACTAATATGTAAATCTGTATTAGGAAGTCATAGATATAATTAAATCTATCCCACACACGGAAAGTTTAAAGTAAATCTATATTAAACCGACAGGAGCCAAATTATGGTGTAAGTAAGAAAAGAAACAAGAAATTGCTTTCTATACATATCATTTAAGGAGAGATACAACTGAGAATTAGAGAAATATCTGTAGTAGAGGAAATACGAAAAGCAAGGATGAAGCAACTGTAGCCCGAAAGATCGGTTAGTGTTAGCTATAATTGCATATAACTATAATACGGGTATTTGTATTTGCTTTGAACTTACTCATTCGAACACTAAAGCTACGTGAAGTAGCATGAAACGTTTCTCGTTAATATCCGAAGATCCGAAACCGAACCCACGTTGAAGGCGAAATTGTGAATGCCACTTGCAACGCCATTTTACACAAGCCGAGATAGGGGCAGGGATGAGGGATACTCGTATAATGGAATTGTATGCACGTCAGTGACTATAGACGTTTTAATTTTAAAACATGAATCGAGCGTCATGTCAGTTGTGCCAAAATCTGTTATTTTATTTTTAGAATAAAGACCGGGAGGATTTTCTTTTTTTGCTTGTCGGAATATTCTTGTTATGTACATACTTGAGGTTTTCTTACGTGTGGGATGGTTGGCTAAAAAGATGTACGATGTCTTAACAAAAATCTTCTGCTCTATTCTAAATTCTAAATTTCCAATACTGCGACTAAAGATTCAGATTCACAGACAAGTCAGTCACTTGATTGCAGTCAGTCAAGTTGGAGTTCAAAGACGAAAAAAAGAATCAAGTAAACTGAAAAAGCTTTTTTAAGATTTCTGTAAAGTCAAGAAACTACTGTCTGCAATTACGACACGACTTCTGTGAACGTGTGTGTGTCTTGCATTCGGGTATGTGAGTGTGAGTGAGTGTGCGGTTTTAATTTCCTCTCTCGGTAAATACGTGGTAACCTAATCATATATAGTGTATATAACGGTGTCGGTAGTAATCTAGAAATAGTCTCTAGTCATCTAGTGCATTTAGAAATTTAGAAACAATTCTCAAATATTCTAATATTCAAATTCCGCTGTATCAGAGTCAATGTGGAATTTTATTCTCGCCAAAATTTAACTTCTCAATTCTAAACTGTGATGATTTAGTCATTCGGTTGTTGAACAAGTGATCTTATAATCTAACGATTGGAGAGCGACGAAAGTGTAACAATTTCAATCAAGTCACAACTACATTAACATTGATATTATTGGTATCGGGATTGGTGCTCTCACTCTAATCAGTGACTTTCGGTTTGAATTTCCATCCGACATAAATTTTAGTTCTATTTCACATTTTATTTTGCTGACGTTATCAAGTAATCATAAATAAGACATAAACTTCGTCATAGGCAGACATTAAATTCTTCCCACACAGGGTATCTGTGGGCATACAAAAGATATTTGACGATTGAATACACTGGGTGTACTTTGGAAATTAAAGCCAACTGCTAAACATCATAAACAAGCTATTCTATATGCCTGCGTGTGAAGTTTCAAATATTTTTAGAATGTTAGAAAATGAGTAATTAAAGGTTAAACTGTGAAAAACAATCTACTGTACTTTAAATGCTAGTAGGAAGAGGACTAGTTTCTCCGTCCAATTTTAAATAACAGAAAAATCATAAAAATATTCCAAACTAATACGTTGTACACTAGCAACTGCAGTAACCATGTCGCACAGTAATAATAATCAATATCCACGATGGCCCAATCCAAATTTGGGACCAAATACTGGACCTAGATCACCTAGCCCGTATATACCACCTCATATGCAGTCACCGACGGGGAGACTGGGATCACCGTTACCGTTTATGTCGTCCACGCCGCCACCATTTCTTATCCGGTTCGGTTTTACTTCGACATTAAATTAATCACCATTACTTAGTATTACCACTTACTCAGAAACATATCCTTTGCATTCTTTTGGTCATGGGAGTGTTTACTAGTGTACTTAATAAATTAATCATAATTTTTCCTTTACAAACCGCAAGTGACTCATGATAATCCGTCGTCAATAAATACAATTATTGTTCTTTAAGCAGCATTCAATTTTGATGTATTTATTGATTGTGTTCAGACCGATGGTACACAGTCCAAACCCTCACAGACCAGAATCACCACGACCATTTAATCCACCGCCGAGATGGAGTCCATCGAATGCAAAATCACCACCACCTTTGCCACCGATACAATTCAATTCTCCTAGGCCATTTTTTCGACCAATTGCTCCGGTAAGATTTGTTAACTTTTCTTGTTGTCAATACCTAGTCGGTGTAGTAGCAAAGTAATTATTTACGTAGGCCAAACACTAGTGAGTTATCATCAGCAATAATTATTACTTGGCGGTTGATAACTGAACAAATTCGATTACATCCCATTTTCAATAGCATTTTTTTTTACCGAGCTTAAACTTTTTGCACTCACTCCAACATTAATTAGTAATAATTAGCAGAAAGAGTTGCATACCTTGGGACTTATGAAATTTACGAGACTTGAGTAGACTGGGTATTAAAATGAAATCAGTTCTTCTTAAACCATTTAGGAACGACATTTTTGTTTGTGGTGCGACCACTAGAATTGCCACGACTTTGTCTCTCATCATTTGGCCGTCCGGTGTCACTAGACCTAGAACGATTATCACTGGTTCCACTACCAGGGCCATTAGAGATACGACCCCAATTAGGATCACGTGGATTGCTTGAATTAAATGCACCTCGTCTAGCCGTTGCGTTCGGAGTTCTATTTCCTTGTTGTGGAGCTCCATTCTGTTGATTAGGACTTGATTTAAAATTAAAGACACGCTCCGGATCAGAAAGTGGGAAGGACGGTTTGATGTAGCGGCTATGCGTCGAATCGGTTCCAAAATAAATAATCGCGAATCCAACAAGGCCTTCTTCAATCAGTGTCGTATTCTCACGTAAAATCTTTCGCGGTGGAGTGCTGACTGGTGAAGAACAATACAGAATTATTCTCATTAAGAGCACAGAGAACACAGCCAATTCATTGTAGTTGAGATCGGTTTCATACTTTTGAATCAAGAAGTGTTTAGAACAGTAACCGAGAAGTATGCCAGGTGTGTGATAAACAGTGTGAAAAATGATCGAAAAAATATCTACTCACACAAGTAAAAATTTGAAATATCGTCTGCCAGATACCCACGTACAACACTGTAGATTAAACGAAATGAGTCATTGGTTTTAAAAATTCCCTGAAGTATAAAACGATCAGGAAATCGTATACGAACAATTGTGAACGGATATGTCGCTAAATTTCGTTGTACGTTGTTATCATGCTCCAAATTTCGAGCCGAACGTGTCTGCAACGGAGTCTCTTCCAACTCTATCCTGAAAACAGTTGTAACATAAACCATACATGGTTGCTATTAATTTGTTTCGCTTTGAAAATAAAGAATTCACAATATGACAATGACATGGGTTTGGTAGAACTGACTGTTGGTTTGGCTCTTTGGTTTGGTTTGAACGTCTTGGCACAATACCTTCTGGCCTGAAGTCCTCGATAAATTGCCTCAACGTCTTGTACAGTCACATCATAAAATTCATCTGGTAGTGACTCAATGTGGGGTAAATTTACATCGTCGCCATGATACACGAGCATATCATGTGGTCCCAGCTAAAATGGTTCATTCATTCATTCATTTATTAGCAACAAAAACGAAACCAATGTGGGTAATATGCCTACTTCAGGCACCCTAAAACTCGCTAAACCGTACAACTTTTTCAACAGTGGAATTTATTACGACATGAAGTTCCCCAGGCTGAGCATGAAGTTGTCGAACTGGATTCATGACTACAGCCACATGGTCGTTCACATTTCCAGGTGGACTTGATTGATCCAGCTCCGTCCTATTCCTGCTTGATCCTCTTTCCTGAGATGAGCCTGGAGTCGTAGTCCCGTTGGTGGAATGTATTAGTACAGATTTATTTGTGACTGGAAGATTTTTTGCATTCTGTGCTTGTTGTTGTTTTTGCTTTGGGCTTTCCTTGGCACCATCCCTACCACTAGTATTGGAACTACTGGCAGTGGAATGATTAGTAGTAGTAGCGATTGGATGGGGATGTTGTTGGAATTCATTGGTGCTGGAATGATTTACAGGCTTTTTTCCACTAAGCTTTACTGAATTGACACCAGCCGGCTTTGGATTTAAATGCTGTTTGGTAGAGTTGGAATCGGAGTTGGAGTTAATAGCAGCCTTAGCTGTAGAGGAATGCATGTGACTGGTGTTTTTCGGAATATTCTTGGACTGACGGGATTGACTGACACGGGAAGTCTTTGGCAGCATACCGCTAATATTAGCTTGCTGTAAAACTTGATTAATAGGACGATGAACTAGACGGATGACAGCTGAACCTTGATATAATCCAAGTGATTTCAGCGTTTTATCCTCGAGTTTGATTTGTCCAACGATTTCTTGTCTCATGTAAATGCACACTGGTTCCATATTTTCCTGTGAATCGGGAAAAATCTGCTCGCCTTCCGACGACCAGTGCTCCAGCACTTGCCATAATGTATCTGTAGGAAAACACACACACATTGTATTGAACAATCAAGATAAGATTACTTCGAGAACACTCAATGTCACGCAGCCAAATCGGACACTTCTTGTGGATGCTTTTCAAATTGAATTATAGAGCTATCCACAACACTGTATTTCTGACTTTCCATCGAGATGTTAAGTATCAAACATCTTCAAGGACATTATCGTTCCATAGAAGTACCAAAAGCAGTTTACTGTTATTGTATGTCATAATATGTGATGTCAGTAATATTATTGTATTTACATAATAATAATGCTTATATAATGTTTGCGATAAACCTTGAGGAAAAAACTGAGTAAGTAGTCGTTTCCCGGATGCTAATTGCAAAACGATATTAATCGGTGTTTCGACTCTAGGCCTGGTTGACTGCACCATTTCCAGAGTTGCATGATTCGGTAAACCAGCAAATCGAACCGAGTTTCCTAACTCAACCATACGGTTGTAATGTCTGAAACAAGAATATTCAGAATGTGTAAACGTGTCACATTTTACAATTATAATGATGTGAAGAGGACGCCTTTTTAGTTGCAAAACATCAACATCGTTTCATATAGCACTGGTTGGATATTTTCAGCAAGTCATTTGCCAGGAAAAAATGCATTTCAAACACAGTATTTTAATCAAACAGTTTCATAATACAAATACAGCAACCCACGAAGAGTCTGTTGGCGAGGAGTGCTTCTCCTTCTTTTCCAAAAATGTTTATGGTAATACCGAAATAACTTTTTACGATATTATAAACAACATTACGGAATACTCAAGCTGAAAGCAAAAAACTATAGAGAAATGCAGTAGAGACTGTGAAACATAGTACTGTATAGGAAGTTCTGTGCCTCTCTAAGTTTCTTCTTAATAGGCCTAAATTACAGGTTTTCCAATGAATTCTTTCTCTCTTACTGCACTAGTAAATACAAACTAACTACTTACTTAAGACTCCATTCATTCGCATTAAGCCCTTGTTTGGTACAGCAATCTTCAAGGATCTAGATATAAAAAATATAAATACCTACTTGTAATACCTACAGAATTGATAATAATAACGCATAACTAGGATAACAAAAAGAAGGGGGTAAAAACATTTTTAGCAAAAACTATTCAGTAGAAAATAATGGTACATTTCCCATCGCTCACCTGAAGAATGCTGGTATCCTGAGTAACTTTGACCTTCTCTCTCCTTGCATTTGGGAGAAGAATCACGAAAGACAAGTTGCTCATATTTCTGTATTTCTATAGATCTGAAAAAAATAAACATGACAATTCTTTCCGATTCCTTTCTCAATACAATGTACCTACGTAGGTGTGTCTGTGCCGCATTCACATTCCGATTGGAACGCTTCGTTTTGTTTTGATTGTCATTTTTTCATAAAAACTTTGAAAATCTGTTTGCTAAATATAATTTGACAGACTCCTCCCCCGATACATGGTCAGTCACCTCTGCCCATGCCGCCCATGGGACCCATGCCACCACCGTCACCTTTTCATTTGCCTTTTGGACATCCGCATCTACCACCACCGCCGCCCTTCTCACCCGAAGCATTCTACCAGCTCCAACCATCTTATGACATGGAATACGTCTACCCACCTGGGGTCGACCCATGTTACAGTGAAACTCAGTCCATAGTCACCGAGGAAGAGCTCATTGATGGCATGACTACGGCAGAGATCATCGCCAGTCAAAGCCAGGACTACGTCGATGAGAAACTGGCTGAGTATCAAGCCACCATTCAGTACTTACAAGGTAATCAGAAATTTGTAGTCGCAATGATAATTAACTCTCTCATTCAAAATCATAACCTAATCTATCCTTATACAATTCTACCCTGACATAATTACAAATTATACTTACCGACATGAGACTTATGGGACTTGAGACTTGAGAGTTTAAAGTGCAAAGCACGCCTTCTACGGATCTACAGTCTAAAAATAAATTATCATTGTAGAACACTTTACAGGCAATTGCATTCTACCTAAACCAATTAAAGATATGATAATGATAAATACGCATATGACCGTTTTCGCACCACAATAAATGTGGTTGTAGCCTATATACAAATAAACTCTTCTAAAAGATGTAATATAGGTAATTAACTATTGATGCATGTTATAAGGAAGGATAAATGTAATCCCAACACCATTTAAAAAGCAAAACCAGCTATATTCACAAAAGTTGATGTAGGTACTAAGCATTAAATAAAAAATCCAAAGGCTTGCTGACTATCATTCTCCACGACTATGGATATAAGATGTGTTGAATTATACACATAGACTGAATAACATGTAAATGGCAAAGGTAGAGGCGTGAGAACAAAAATATAAATATTCTATATAAAACTGCTAGCAATACGACCAATTAATCATTACTCACTACTTACACATTACCATGTGTTCTTAATTATAAGCATACGGATAAGTACACATGGAAAGTGCAACGATGAATGAGGAAAAAACTGCTGTTGCAGATAAAAACTGCAATCAACAGTTATTAACCTCGACACGGTTAAGTCTATATTAGCTCTAAAATTCCAAGCCAACAAAACAACGATAACAAAACGATTACCTAGGATAACACAGTACCGTCATAGTCGTTGTAATATAACATTAGCATTACTAGATACCCAAGTTTTAGTTGGAACTGCAATAGGTAATTGTAATTACACATGCACAACTGTAGAAATGAAATAACAAATTCATAATCTGCATAATGTAATACGGGAATGAAGGAATAGACGATAAGTTTATTACATCTGCACGCCCAGCCAATTCCTCTTGACTGTCAACTGTAAACACACGAATCGTCATCGTCACCGTCAACCAGTTCAGGCGTTTCTGGTTTCTCATGCCAGACACTCCTTCTGGACATTTACATTTTGGTATATGGCAACTAGGCCAGGCCCGACTACAAATTAATTCCATGAGTAGGGAGCGCAGGTAAATGCAATGCAAGGTAATGATAAAAACTAGTAGGTAATCTATATAGGTATCCCACTTCCACATCCAGGCCCCGATTAAGAATCTGATTTATAAATTCCAATGATTCCAGGTAGTACAAGCGTGTAGCATTTACTGCTACTCCTAATCCTTCCTCATTCGGACAAAACAAAGACTTAACCAAGAGAGAAAGCATAGAGTTTACCCACCTGGACAAAAAAACAATTTGCAGTCGTACCAAATTTTAAAAGGCATAGGTTCACAGTTTCAGAGTACGGAATACCCATCCAATTGCAAATGAAATATTTCGCAACCTATACCGAAACTAAATGAACCACAACATGTTCCATTTACCTTTCCTCTTTACGTGTCTCCTTATCTGGCCTAGATCAGATGCTCCAGGCACAATGTTTAATAGTAATGGTGAACGTGATGGTGAATCGTCAATCGTCGTATGCCCAGGTGCAACAGACATTCAGACACACAAATATACTTATCCAGCCTAAGTTTCTTCGCCCTTGTCTCGTGTAAAGTAAACATCAAACATGTTCAGGTGTGGTTGTGGTTATGTGGTTCACTCGTTATCGTGATATTACACGTGTAGTACATAATCCTAGAATGATAAGACGTAGACAAAGTTGGGTAACATTGTCCATGATAAATATTTTTAAACTTTAACTACTGACTTGCATAAATTCATATTTAAATAATAAACGATCGGCGAACCATAAAATCAAAAACGAGAAAGCGAGAACATTGAGGAAATTTCAAGTTGTAAATACAAATAATAAATATCTTACTAACAACTTACTAGGATTATTTAATATTACCAGTACTGGTGTAGTTTATTGCTACCATTAAACCGTCAACGAGCATCGTTATCCACATCAGCATCAGCATTACGTCGACTTCAAAGAAACCGTCAAAAAGTGCTTTAGTAGATGGTAAACATTTAGATGTTTCCCATCGTAATGCAGGCATATTATATTATAGATGATATTATATTTGTGATACAGATTACTAATAATATTCGAAGCTTCAACTTCTAGGTCAATCCATTACTTGTTAGGTTGTGATATGTGTTTCTTGAGTGCTACGAGAAATAATCTAGTTTTGAATGGACTGTGATCATCCGTAGTTCGAATATAACTTAAACCCTTTTATAACTCCTTTAAAAAAGTTAAAGTACATTGAACATAAACAAAATATACTTTTACGAAAAGCAACAAATGACAAACCAAATTAAACCAGGCTACAATTGCATTGCAACAATCGTCAATCGTGCTAACCTTAAAAGATACTACGTCATTCGACTTTGTCAGATGATGATTGTGCAACAAAATCAAACATAGTAAATAAAGGAAAATTTGATAAATGATAAAAGGAAAACATTCAATAAAATGCCTTAATGTTCAAATTACATAATATAAGAAATATTTTGAGCTTCAAATTTTGCTACAATCTTTCCTGACTTCTTTCGCAAAACAAGTCGAATCTGAAAATAATACTAATTTTCACAAGAAATCTAACCAAAGAAACGTTTGGCTTGATACATTGAACAAAACGTAACATGATACAAGGAGTATGTGGTCAAATTATCACAAAAAACTACAGTAGCAAAACCTTTTATATTTTGTTTGAAATTGTGACCAACACCAAAACCGAAGTTGGGAGTCAATCACAACAAAACGATAATCGTAAGAATTGAACGCATACCAAGAAATAAATGTTCAAAGTACCACAACACAAATTAAGCAAATGGTTTGAAACTTGGATTCCTTTCTAACTGCCTACTCAACTTAACGATACGATACTCAAACACGAGCCAACGCAAATTCCAATGTAATCCGACTCTTTACTTACAAATAATTATAATTAAACCTAATTATTGTAATTTACTGTGCTAGAATATTATTTCATTACTAAATACCAATAAAAGTATGAGTGTAAATGTATGTAAATATAATTATTACAAAGATTGAATTAGCACTTGTTCCTTTCCCACATTTAATAAGCATTTGCATTAGTTAGAATTAGCATTGATAGTTGTTAGCACACATCACTTAAACTTAATTGTTTCGGTAGCTCAAGTAGCTCTTATGGCTGTTTGAATGTGGTGAATGATTAATTTACGCTCATTTGCTTCATGATTAAGCAATTACCTATCTTGAACATGCAATGCAATCCAATACAATACAGTCCTACACAATTAATTGTTTTACCTCCATGTGCTTCATAGTTAAGCTTGCAAAGGAACAAAACGCAAGTACAATTATTACCAGCGTCGACAGTAATTGAATAAGAAAGCAATAATAAAATTGCCAAGCAACAGACTGCCACTACTCACAGTCACTCAAACAGACTTTTGAGCAGTAGGTAGTAAGTCGCATCATCCACGCATTCTACTGCCTGTGTACACACTGTATATATTATTACCTACCTGCACTAATTACTATGTTTATTATATTATAAAATTATGTAGATATTGTTATCCTATTGCTTAGACTGTACAAGTGGAATGATAATGATTGCCTATGTTTTTTGCATGTCTGCTGATATGATTGATGTACCTACATACATTACGTTTCTGTTGTTTTTGCATAAAATTGTTAATCGTGTAATGTAATGATATCCCTCCCTACCACAAACCGTACAAGAATGAAGCGAAACAATTTAGCACCTTACAAATAACATAGCAATTATGTTTTCTTCTGTCTAGCTCACTCTGTATGCATAGATATCTCGAGGAACTCCTAACACCAAGCCGTTTATTTATTATAGTAGTCTATGTTCTCCAGTTTAAGTACTCATAATAATAGACTTGTCGAGATTACTCTATTTTCCTATAGAAAATTCCTCACCAATTTCAATGAGTTTTACGCATGACGTAATGCACAAATGGGGATAATCAGGTTGCAAACTAGAAGTACCTATACAAAACTATTACAAGTAGACAAAGTACATCTACAATAATAATTACATAAACACGTAGATGTCTATATTTATAACCACACCAGGTATGCAGATAGCTTAAAGACATCGCGATTGCTGTAGAGATAGTATATACCTACCTACCTAGTACCACTCATCTTCTTAATGCCTGTAAGCTGCACCTAAAATTATAGTCTTGATAGCCAATCATATAATTTTCCTTTGAGCAAAACTACTATATTTGACGTTGGAACGAGCAACAATAGGGAAAAAATGTGTCTTTAAATATAATATCTAATTGTAATATGTACAAAAAGCAACAAGTACAAGTCTCGTGTAGCATTCCCAACACCAATTCCAATAGTCCAAGTCCAAGCCAATATCCAAATCTACTTTGCAGAAGCACAGAGACAGATAGATACAGACAGAGCACAGTAAAGCATTCACGTTTTTCCAAACAACAGCGACCTTGTATTCCCGAAGACTTGTAATAATAACCTTGTAAGCAATATTACATACAACAAGCACTACACACTCCAAACTGCCACTACAATCCAACAATCCTCATACACATGTACATCTACCTGAACATAATGCCAATGCCTCTAAGCACGTCGAAATAGCTCTGAATTTCTGTCTGTCTACTCATTTTTTACTCTCTCCTCTCCATTCTCTAATACACCTGTACCAAAGTATTTAACGACTTCTTTTCGACTCCTCTATCAAAAAAGTAAGTACCTCTTCCACTTCTACACGTTCCCTCTAGAGTTGTAGCACTTCCACCGCAAACTTGCACATAAACCGTAGGCTTTTGCTTTTGCTGTGGGACATGGTTGTTGATGTTCTGGTGAAGTATATAATACACGATGTAATTATATGCAATGTCCTACATGCGAAGGAGTAGTTTATTTTTTTCGCTTTTTTGCATTGCATTACTCACTTGATTGTTGAAAGTCTACCCTAGGTATGTAGTAGGAGCACTATGCTAGTTGAAGTTAACACACGGATGGAAATGGATTATTAGCACGTAGCTCATAATTGTTGCAGTAGTTTGCGAGCTAAAATTAAATTGCGGGCTGTAGTTTAGTTTTGATTCGACTGTGGACACCACGTCCAACTGTACTGTATTGTGATACTGTATGGAGACTCGAGTCAGAAGCAAAACTAAAAAAATACAAAGCAATTTCACGTGTCAATTTTATTTACCTTTGTCAGTGTTCCTCCCAACGCATCGCACCGTGGACGGCTGGTTGGTGGAAAGACAAATATTATATATACCAATATTTCAACGATTTTACACAACACAACTAACATTCCTAGTTAAAACACAGTCTTTAGTTATGGTTTCGTTGCCTTTCCTTCGGCTTCGTTTCGTTTGGTTTGGCGAAGCCGGTGCATAGGGTAAACAAATACAAAGTAAAAAGTGACGACGAATTTTTTTGTGGGTGCACTCCACACACTCGTACTTGTATTCCCACCATATTTGCACTCGTACGTGCTAGTGTGAGTAATCGTAATTATTATTTCAAAAAAACAAAAAAATGTTTGAGCCCAAAGGCCAAAAAAGTGTTGAATAAATTACAACCTGCCAATATAAAGCTGCCAATAACCTGTCAAACATCAGACATCAAAAAAACAATCAAAGAAAATGCCACTAGGATTAGATTCTCTGCTACTGTATTTCTGTTGTACTAACTGTAAGCTGATCGTGAGTACTACTGTACTCATGTAATAATGTGGTACTGGTAGTAGTACACATAAAGTTGGCATCCAACGTCAGCGTCAACGTCAAGCAAGACGGCATATAAGTGACAAAATATCTCTCCGAGTCTGTGTTTTAAGCTGAGCTGGCTGAGCTGGGGCGACATGAAAAATGGCTTCCAGCTCTCGCAGAGAAGATGGTGTGGGAAAATTAACCGAGTCAAAGGACGCGACACCTGGACCGAGTCCAAAAAAATTAGATTATAAATTGGATCACCTAACAAGATCAATAGATATCCCAGAGCTTCATCACACCAACATTCAGAGTAAAATTGCAAAATATGAATTTATGGGAATGTCAACGTCGACTCCACAACGGTCACGGAATCCATCCGGAGCATCCTCATCCGCACGGCAATTCTCTCTTTCCCCGTCGCCCAGAGGCAGTCCAACCGTGGCAAAAAAGTTAATAGTGCATACCTACGACAGTACCGATTCCATTCCACTCCAATCACCACTAGCCTCTCCCAGGGGTCTGACTAGTAGTGCCAGTGCCAACACAACCACAAGTTCCAGCTACTCCGACCTCAAATTCACTGTTCCCACGTCACCGATCCAAGTCCGGCTCAAGAGTGTCACCCAATCTAAGTCCAAAGCAAGTATTGGTGACATTAGTCCGAGGCTCATACCGCGTCCAAGTCCAAATCCGATTCCAAAGCCACGTCAGAGTCAAAGTCAGCGAACGAGCACTAGCACCAGCAGTAGTACCAGTGCCAGTGCTTCACATGAAACTAGTAAAAAATTAGATGACGACTTGAAAGTAGATAAGAGCGGAAGATTTAGCACTATTTTGAGCCGGAGTGTCAAGTTTAATAGTAGTACCTACGATGATCGCATTCATGTTGTCAAAGGCAAGTCTATTATATTATACCCAAATACAAAATAAGGCTAGAATATCGGTGCATATTATATTATGCTTTCATAATAATTTCTCTATTTTTTTGCGCATACCTATTTTTGGAAGTTTGACATTTTTGAAGGTAGTAACGAGTAGGTAAATACCTACAATTTACACTCACAAAGAAAATGGGACGATGACGATGACGACGATTACGATAACGATGGAATCTCGTTCATACTTTCAGCATTTCAGCTTCATAGCCAGCAAGGCTATTTGGGAAAAAGATGGGAATTCTTAAAAAAAAATAACAACTAATAATGATTATACCGGTGCCAAAGGCAGTAATAATAATAATTTCTCATGCACATATTAGGTTATCATTATTATTAGGCTGCTTCGCAGCAAAAAACCTGGTCCATGAATACCACATAGAGGAATAGTTGGAGTAGGTATCTTTGAGTTCAGTTATGAGGAAATCGCTGAACAAGTGGGTTGACTATGATATGTTTAATTACTACTTACGAATACCTTCCTCCTTGCTTTCTCCTTTGACACTTAACCCTTTTTGTAAGCCAAGTCAAGCCAAGCCAGACCAGGCCAGGCCATGCATCTAGTAACCTTGATATATTCGGTATATAGGTACATAGGTACACATACTCCTTTGGTCTGGTCTTTTGAGACTACTATTTCAGACAGCAATATATCAGAAACTTAATCTGCGAACACTCGAGTAATAATTAAATCCACTTGGAAGAGAGAAGTGACTTGGAAATTATGAAATCATCTTTGTTTACTATAATTATTTCTTAAATACCTACAAGACAACGAAGGCGATAACGTTAACACATTCACTTCGAGAACCACGTTTCCCTCTAATTCAACTTTTCTTCCTCGCCTTCCCATTCCTGGTGTCCCTTCTCAATGATCCTCAAACATCTGCTGACCTTTACATGACTGACTTCATACGCCCTCCTGTTAACTTATATTAACAGCCAAAAGCATCAAATCAAAACATTATTATATCCATAAGTGAGCCCAGCAAATTAAAATACAATGTTTTTGTTGTAAATTGCAAACTCTAACGGAGCCATGTATAATTAAATTTAAGGTATATATATTTAAATTGTATAGCTATTGAGTGCCAACGTAAACGCCGACAAAAATGGGTAGGTATTAGTAAATGGAAGCTAGGTAACAGAATTACATTATGCAGTTTCATAATAAAGTAATTCACTTCAAAAGTACGACCCAATCAAATGCAAAGTGGCTAGGCAAAAGTAAAATGTAATTTAACTGCGTATTGCCTACAGCACAAATAAACGCTCATAAAAATCATTCTAGAATTTGTCCTATTGATATCTCTTGCGATTAGCTTTAGCATGGAGGAACAACTTAACAACTGTTGTACAAACATTTGACTTGACTTGAGTTGCGAAGACTCCCTTCGAGAGGAGAGAAGAGAATAAAAAGATTACCACACTCAGACACACAATGGAAGAGAAAGAGTAGCTACAGCTATAGTACAATGACTAGCGTTCTGGATGATTAATCTTAAAATAGACATAAACGAAGCAGTTCACAAGCGACACAGACCATTATATTTCCTTCCAGATAATTGTACAAACAATGTTCAATCAAATAATACATAATTACACTGTACCGAACGACAGGACTAGAGATACTTGAGACTCGTCTTATGTAAAAAGACTTTGTTGAAATAAAAATAAAACAATTTTCGTTTGGTTTCGTCCAAGTCGTTAGTTCTTACTCGTTACTTGTTATTCGGTAGAAATAACGTCTAGATCGTAGGACGTTACGTGGCGTTGTGGTGATATAATTTGGAATGGTTCTCATTTCATCTTTCGTTTGTTTGTAGACGAGCAAGAACGTGTCCAGAAGAAAACATTCACGAATTGGATAAATTCATACTTGGCAAAGGTAACCAAATAAAAATATGCTAACAGCTGTAAAATAAGCAAGAGCAATAAGAGCATCACATCCCATCTTTACAACCCCTACGCATCCTCCACACCAGACTGTTAATATCTCTGTGTATCTTTCCTTCCCCATCATCGAACAAATTATGTATACAAAAACAAAAATTATGCAAATGTAAACCCAGATCGCCGAGTTGCAAGAGAGATGATACAGGAAATATAACATAACACAGCATGGCGTAGCATCGCATCGTGATCATTCATGATCATAACTTGCACTTTGGCGGTGTACACCTTTCAAAAACTATATTTAATTCACGATGCGGTGCGATGAGATGCGATGATGATGATACCGACCGACCGCCTTTGTAAATCCGATTAGAATATTTAACCTAAAAACATGTTCAACCATTTCTTCTGGTTCTGGTCTTACAGCACGTGCCACCACTTCACATAGTCGACTTGATAGAAGATTTAAAGGACGGAACCAAACTACTTGGATTGCTCCAAGTCCTATCCAATGAAGCCTTGGTAGGTTTACTTTCCAATATTCTAACTTGCTTATAATCGTACCGGCACCGGCTTTTCATCCATCTAGTAAATCGCTAAACACTATCACTGCCTACGTCTTCCTATTTCATCGCACTTTATTACTACACTGGAGACATTTGAATTAAAGTAACAGACCGAAAATTCAAAAATGAAGCTCCTTTAAAATTCGCAAGACTGGGCTGGCAGTGACAATTAAAAATGTAAAGCTACATCGCTAATCGTAGATACAAATGCAAATTACTTCAGCTTCCCTGTCATTGGTATTGTTGGGACGGCTAGTACATTTTTTTAATCTGGCGCCATATGGATTTATGGATGTAAGGTAAGGGCGAAAACAGGTTAGAAAATGTTATCTGATTGGGAGGAAAAACACGGTTATGATTTCCAGGCAGCAATACGTCTGTTGTTTTTCCAGAAGAAGAAAAAACACTATGTACCTTTCTTTCAAGGCGTTTTAAAACTGCAAACAAAAATTATTTAGATTTTTCACTTTGAACGAAGAATCCAAAATACAAGCAAGTTCTGTTTGGAGATCCAATATTTAATTGAAATACCAGTTTAGAATCCAGAAACAAGCATACATGTAATACACCAATACACTATCTAGAACTTCCTTGATTTAAAAATTGCCAGAATTTAATTAACGCCATTGTCCACACAAATGTTCGATTAAGACCGCCTGTGATTGTGCAGTAAAAATCTCGTTTCCTCCACAATTTATAGAATGCCACATGTACCTTGATAGCACATGTATTTTCTTCCTTCAAACTAACCCTGCAGCTGTTAATGTTGGCTTAAAGTAGCGTGATAGAACTTATAGTGATAATAATAAAGACCTGGTAAGTATTAGTACAATCGCAGTCACACAGTGAGTCATTGTAGTTTCTACCGTTTCTAAGAATACAGTACCTACGCATAAAGCTGCACAGTAGGAAGAAGTCTACGCAGATATTTCATGACAAATTAATGACGAACACATTAGGCTAATTTTAATACCATGAATAATAAGTATAGAAGGACACCTTCACAAAGCTAATTCTGGGTTGAGGCATAGTGCCTTAGAGACTGATTCTACCTCCTCTAATCTCATTCTAATGACTGCCTATAGGCATCCAGCTTTTATATTCTTGTATCCACCAAAAATTAGAGATGGAAAACAAAAGAGCAGTTTTGATCCAATAAAAGCTAGAATCTAACTTCGCTCTATCAATCTGATACTTATACCACCTTACATGTACTAGACACAGACACGTTAAATCAATACTTTCGTTTAGCCCACTGCGAGGGATTTATCTATGTATAGGTACGTAGGTAATTACCTTATATCCCGCAGTCGTGGTAGACATGGACATAAACCCGTTTCCCAACAAGAATAATGTACACCACGTTTCCATTGACTATTGTTTTCATTTAATATGTACATGTTGACAAATGTCCATTTTGCATGACATGAAGAAGAGACAAAAATATTATTTTGTCTCAAGAACAATTTATACAGCAAACTACAGATCCCTAGGGCATGCATGTGTATGGTTATTCGACGCATATTTAGTGTTTGAATAGATTCTGATTCCTACTGGTTACTACTGCAATTATTATGGGATATACATACGAGTAACTTTATATCGAATAAATGCTGTCTCATAGCTCCCTTATCTATTTTGGCATGTCTGCAATCTACAATCTAAGACAAAGGCAATAGCAGAAATCAAAACCAGCACATGAACATGAGCCGGTGCATTATGTATTCTCCTGCTAAAAGCTGGATGCTAGAAACTAGAACCCACCGGGAATGCATTAAGTACTTAACTCACGATTAGGCTAACGAAGTCCTATTTTACCGTAAAAGAACACCTACATCTACCTAGCAGAACAGAAAGCGCTAGTGTAACTATGCTATGGGGAATGGGGACTACTACTCCGAATCTAAAATGACAATCCGGAAGGAGGAATAAAATTATCGACTATAAAAATAAATAGAATTGAATAGCATGATACACGCATCCAAAGTTCACAAAACTCATTTGACTCTCTTTAAGCCTAAGTTGATGAAGTTTGTGTTGATACTACGTTTTGGGTTTCATTTGACCACTTTAGCCGGTTGAGAAAGGGAAGAATCTGAGAAGGCCGCATTACCTGAGCAATTGCAACACAGCCTTACAATTTCTCCAAAATAAGAAGGTAAAACCTTTTAAGGAAATCTTTCCGTTTCACTCTAGTGACTTTAAATAAACATCTTTTAAAGGTATTAAATGTACACAATTTGCATATTTTGAATACAAAGAAGGCATTAATTAATTTTGAAACTCTAACATTTTTTAGTCACGTTCAAAAATAATTGAATAACAATTACATCTCTTCGAGTGTAGCATATAGTCACATACCATATCCTAATATTCGATTGCACTTTGCAGATAAAACTGGTCAACATAAATGCTTCCGATGTGGTGGATGGTAGGCCAGCCGTTGTACTGGGTCTCGTGTGGACCATCATTCTTTATTTCCAGGTAATTACGCCTGTCAGTCAAATAGTTACATAATCGACTACAGGCTCATTATAATTTTACACTTGAAGCTAAACACAAACTAAAAACAGAACATGAGTTAATTACACACATGTCATGCATTCATTTCCCACTTCCATCAACTTGACTAAAAGAATAACACTTAGTTTGGGTGTGAATTTAAAAAGCTGCAATATCGGAAAACTGAAGATGTGGTAAAAAATAATTCATTAAAGCACCATTCCATCCTAAAGTAAAAATTCATTTGCATTTCCTTATTGACGTCGTTATGTTTCGCATGCAAATTTTTCTACACTGATAAACCTTGAACTGTCAATTTTGCTTTCATTTTCGTGCACCAAACTCCATAAATCTTATAAACTGAACACAGATCGAGGAAAACACGAAAATCCTGACAAGTCTGGGTTATCGTTTTACTCAATCTACACCAACGAAAGAAAGTGAGAGTCGACCGACGAGCAGCTTGAAGCCAAGAGAATCTCCAATTACAACTCTTCACGCACAAGGAGGCAGAGCCACACCGTCAGCAGACACATGGAAACAAGGAGCAAGGAGAATTCTGCTTCAATGGGTCCAAGAATTAATTAAAAGGTGAAAGTTCAAAGAACAGTCTGCATTATATTGATTCGCTTGCATTCATCGATCGCGAATAATAACAAGCCAATGAGCTGATCCAAAAAGTTACTCTCTATAGATAGGTACACAATTGCTATAGAATCTTCTGATGCAATAACGAAAAAATGATATTGAATGCCCAACAGAGACAATCAAAAATTGGAAATTACTAATTTCGGATCCAACTGGCGCGATGGAAATGCCTTCATCTCTGTAATAAATTCGATTCAGCCCAACACTGTCGACCCGCAATCACTAAGATCCTCGACGAATCGCACCCGACTGGAAACGGCATTCACTGTAGCCGAGAAAGAATTGAATATTCCCAAACTCCTCGACCCCGAAGACGTGGATGTGCCCAAACCCGACGAGAAATCCATTATGACCTACGTAGCTCAATTTCTGCACCGACAGTCTAATGAACCGCAGTACGATTTCGATTTGATACATCAGTACTTTGATGGATTAGTTAGCTGGTTAAATCAAAAGATCCAGTATAATGAGCACATGAAGCAAACCGGGTCTTTGTCCATGAACTATGGGGACTTTGTCAAAATGGTCAAGGAACTAGAAAGCAAGGAAGAAATCTACAAGAAGATTAAAGGATACGAAGGCGTTGCGAATTTGGACTTTGGTCTGCTGAACATGCTGTGGGAGAAGCTTCAGCTTCAGGTGATAGCTCTGGCTCATGAATAAACCTAGAAGGGCAATTATTTATAATAATTAGTGTGTAAATTATCGCGTTAAATTAGATAAAAGAGTGGCAATGGCGCCTAGACTCCCAACTACCAGACCCCTTCAACAAGATCGGACAATGGATCGCTAAAGCAGAATTACTTGTCAGCAGCCAAGATGTTCCTGAGATCATGAATGATGAAGCTGCCCGAATTCTCAATTCGAAAATTGAGGATCACAAGGTGAGAATACCTTTCTGAAGTATCAAATACTTTATTGTTATAAGTAAAAAGTATTAAACTTTTGATTTGGGTCGAACCAACAATTCCTTTTCTATTCTAAAACTTTAGACTTTCTTCGCTGAGCTTCCAACTATTCAGTCTGAATTTAAATTAGCCCTGCAATCTCCCGCTGTTAACACTATACCAACGGAACAACTTAAGTCTTTGGCAAGCCGCCTCGATGCAATCCCTCCATTAGCTTT
>JAAXYX010001019.1:0-27536 GCA_036851915.1 Ptenothrix huangshanensis
CCTCATTTGCGTAAAGTAAAAATTATGTTCTTCACCAGATCCTTCTCTATTCGGAATACTGTCTTGAAGTCTTGGTTATTATCATATGCTCCAAGTTTAACTCATCTTTGCCCAAGCCTACTACTAATAATACAGGCCGGAACTAGAGCTGGATGTGGATCTGGATCTGGATCTGGAACAATAGTAATTTGTATGCAACTTAATTTGTAATTCACTTTGCTTTACTGCGCCATACTAACTTACATATAGTTTGTTTAAGAGTGTGTGCCTAATCTAATAAATTTCGAAGCTTAGTAAGAGTTTGTGGAAATAAAGTGGAAATTTTTCACAAATGATTAATTTGCTCAGAACTTACTAAAATCCAACTTTCCACTTTTGCAGTTTTCCTACAAGTATTTAAATAGTGATGCATTATCCCACCATCATCTTCATCTCTGAAGAATTCTGCATCGAATGACACCTCCAACTTCATTAGGTACTTATGTAGTTAGTAGTTTGCAATACTACCCGGCCCGGTATACATAATATGTAGAGTTAGCAACATGTTTTCCGCCCCTTCCTTTATAAAGGCCTGGCATCCGTATCCGTGGATTTTTTTTTCGGTATATGCATGTACTTACATACGAGACTCGCGTATGAATTTTTAGGTTTGAAGGTTTACGAGACTACACTGTTCAGTCTCGCTATGACTTTCTTTCTAAGTTTGAACGTTTTTTCTCTGCTCCTTCATCTTCTTCTTGTGCTTGTCTCTGCCAAATAATTCATTTTGGAAACATGTGGTGAATATCATTTACCTACCTAATCTCTATCTAATGCCTCTAGCCATATTTTTCATTTGTGACAACTGTTTGGATTCAAATCCCTGATGTCGAGTGCATTTCTATGTAACTACTGTTCCATTGTTTCAAACATTTTTAACTTAATCTAAACCACTCAGAATCTCTCTCTCTCTCTAGTTCTAGTTGTAGTCGTATATCTGTATTTATGCAGTACCTTGTACTTGTACCGCACTATGAGTTGACTGGAAAAAATCAAGTGAATAGCTTTCGAGACACATTATCCATTTATATCGTATGTTTGAACGGCAATCACTGTAACTGTGAATTGTAATTGTAAATTCTAGCAGATCATAGTCTAGGGTCTAGGCCATTCTGAATTCTGACTGAGCTGAGCATGAGAAATACATTCAAGTAGAAGTAGAAGGAAAAGAAGAAAGCCGACGTGAATTAGTTGATATTTGCAGTGCAACCATAGCACAGTCACATCAAGGCCCCTTTACTTTATTATATTTTCCATACTACAGTAGGTATAGGTATACAAATGCAGTATTCATTTCTATATATTCCTATAGTGAAGATATACGTAGAT
Organism: Ptenothrix huangshanensis; assembly: GCA_036851915.1. Taxonomy (NCBI): domain Eukaryota; kingdom Metazoa; phylum Arthropoda; class Collembola; order Symphypleona; family Dicyrtomidae; genus Ptenothrix; species Ptenothrix huangshanensis. Next base: position 1,369 of record JAAXYX010001019.1, read on the forward strand.
AGTGACTGAGAACCATATGGTCATTTAATTTAACTACTTCGTCAGTAAAGTGTAAAGTGCTGTAGGCTGTACTAATAGTATGCACTGTCTAATTTCCAATCCGGGTATAAACGGAGACTATAATTATACATGGTAATGATAATGGTAATCGTATGTGACTGGAAGTGCTCAGGACATATATTTTGTACAAACTTCTTCACAGAGTATACGAATATAAGAATAGCATAGAGAAGGTTGTATCGGTCAAGCCGATAAAAATAAAATAATGCTTGGACCTGATCACACAAACACAAGGAGAGCCTATGGACTCAACTCTTGGTTTGGTTTGATTTGGTTTGAATTGAATTCATCTGCAGTGAGAAAGTAGACGAGCTTTTGTTGGCAAAATTTGAAAAATCGATCTCCCGACATTTTTCACGTTTGACAAGTTGTCGAGGTGAAAGGGGGTAAGCGCTTCTCACACTATCACCGTCATGGAGGTGTATACGCAGGAGATGAGAAGCGAGGATGCACCCTCAGTCCAGTCTATGTATGTATTCCTCTTCTACAGATATCATGTCCTGCCCTGGCCCTGCTTTGTACCTGTATGGGAATCTCGCAGCACCGACAACCGATACGATGCAGTTAGAACTTGTTTCAAAGTCCAGAAAAATTGAGAAAAATTCATTTTTCTAAAACATGTATTTCTCCTGTATTACACAGGACAGATAATCACAACGGAGAATCCAATCCCGTTCATGACCTACTACATTATATTATATTATCTGTATTGAACCTTCATTCAATACACCATACCAGTTTGTGTGACCAAGATGGTAGTTAATTCACGGATATTGTTACACATTACACTATCGATTATTTGAAAAAGTCCTGTAGTCTGTAGCACCCTAAGAATGTTGAAACCGTGTGAAAGTTTCTTGGTCAAAAATCATTTCAATCAAGGAGGATTTTTATCTGAAAATATGAATTGATAGTAAAATCATTTAAAATGATTTCTTTCTTCGTGTTTTTTAAAATTGGAATATTAAAGGGAACGAGAAAACTTAATTTTTATTAGAATGGATGACCCTGATCTCGATCCTTAGTGTGATTCTGGTCCTGGTCCTTGGCATGATCCTGATCCTGATTCTGAATCTGATGCATGGTTTAACATGTATTATTATTTGACGTAGTTTTCATTCAAACTTCTCCGTCAAACTACAAACAGTATTCAAGTGTAGATTAGTGTTTGCCTAGTATTGCTGTAGCTTCTTTGGAGAAGAACAAGATTTATTCATACAGATTTATTCGTATTTTTTAATTAGCAATAGCAATAATATGAATATAAATTTAAAACAAAATAAAAGAGATGACAATGACAAGACGAAAGGGTGATGTACATAGAAAAGTAGAAATATTGTAAAGACTTAAAGTAGCACAAAGCAAAACGAGTAACCTACTTAGGTACGTTAGAGTTAGAAAGAGTGGGATTGAACGATAGGATACATGGACAAGATCAAGCTGTTAGTAGACATAAACCCTGTTTATGAGTAGGTATACATACTCTGTGTAGACGTAGAGAATTACAGAAGTGAATGCAGCACTGTACAATGTTGGAGAAGCTGATTGTTTGACATCCAAGAATAAAAATTCTACGGTATAAATAATATTTATCGTCATAAAATACATCCGGTAAAATTGTTTAAAAGTCGAATACATTACATTGACGACAATAAATTGTGTCTGCATGTCAATAAAAACACAAGCAGTTATGTGAGGAGAGAGAGCAAGAGAGTGAGAGAGAAAGAGTAAAAAAATAGTTCTGCCGGCGTCACACACAGACACGTGAAAAAAAGTCGGGAGCCCTAAACCAAATGTGGAGAATGTAGGCAAGAGACGGAAAATTCGAGCCATAGATAGATATTCTGTATTTATTTGAATTCATATTTCCCATGCTATGTCGCAGAAGCCTCATATTTATTCATGGAAAAATGCATGACAAGCAGGAGGAATTCTTCACTTACAACCCCCAACTTTTATGGGAAAATATGAATGGTAATTTTTTAGCTGTTGCATTTCCTGTTTCCACACATCTGCTCCACTACAGTTTTTTATTCTTATATTTTGCTCATTGCTCTCAAGTTGTCTCTCTCTCTCTCTCTCTCTCTCTCTCTCTCTCGCTCTCTCTCTGCCTCACTAAGTAAGGGTTACTTTCCTGGGTTTGAAGGGTTGAAAAGGAAAATCGATATTTTATCAGAGGTTTGTGGCATATTTCTACTCTCTATGCTTTTTCCCAATGCTTCAAACTGTAAAATGTAAAATGTAATATAAGAGATATATGCATAAGAGATTCTTGTGATTTGCTCATATTTGAGCCCTTCAGTTTTCAATTTCGGTTCACAATACAAAATACAACATGGTATTTTACATAGTCCAACAACAAATGGTGGTGGTAAATCGTAACAACTCTACAACAAATGACGAGCATGGAACGATGGAACCTCTTTTCAGAATTGGGCTTTCCTGGCTTCATCCTGGTCCTGGTCCTGGCTTTCATTTCATGGATCTCATTGACTAGGTGTACATCTGTAGGTACATGTTGACTTGAGACCTCCAGACTTACGACGACTTGGATTCTTTTCATGCGTCTCCACGTCTCTCCTCCCGTAATGACGTGTGCATATACTAGACGAGTTTACGTATATTATAGTAATGCAATAACTCATGCCCTACTGCATACATCCACTATTGTTCCTTTCCCTTCCTTTCCTCCTACTTTTTGAATCTTGATCTTGATCCTGATTTTGAATAATAATCAGATCATACACAATAATAATATCCCAAGCATAATGCGTATAATAGCTGGTGAATATAGAAGAATGAAATGACTGCAGAAGTCATTTAACCATTCCATGTAGTGCAATGCTATGCAATGCAATGCAATGCTTGTCTCAATTTTCTACATGAATGAAAGAGTATTAACTCGTACACTATAGAAATCCCTCGTAATACTTGGTTCAGTGGAATGTATATTTATTTGCATTTGTAGTTGTACAGTAGAACACTCCCAGTCCCAGTAAGTGTAAGCATATGCCTAAATGTCTGTCAAGAAAAATGAACACGCTCAATTTATACCGAAATTTATTGCCGACTTGATTTGGTGAGTAGTCAAGTAAGCAAGTACGGTTGGTATTGGTTAGTGTAAATCTCGATATCGACTCTCAGCTAATCACTTCCCTCACACTGATGCACTGTGTTTCCAGGAAATTTGCATCATAATCTTCTATCAAAAATTATTTACTGCTTCATTCTTTTCATTCAAACTCTCCAAGCTCATAGAGTCAGGCGTGAGATGAACATGAATATTTGCATAAAATTTGAATAGGAACCTACTGCACTCTGTGTATAGGTACTGAATGGGTAGAAAAGATGTAGATACAGTCGCCAGTTCATGCCTAATATTATTATGGGAACAGAACAGGAGTCGAACTTTTTTCCAATCATTTCCTTTCGGACTCACATCGGAATCGAAGTTGTAATAAATAAAATCCAGGAGGTAGGGAAAGGATTGCTTTGAAAAAACTTGTTGTTTGATCATTGATGAGAAGAGATGATGAATAAGTTGTTTTATTGAACCCGAAGTCTCAATCGAAATGTTCGTCTTTATTAGAGGATGTGAACTAAATTTTTAGGAGGATCTATTATGTGTATTTGTCAATCATTTTCTTTGGTTTTGCTTTGCAGATAAAAAGGAATGACGATTATATTCGTATTTATGTTTTCTGTATATTCAGATCCAACATAGTTAAGCCTAATCAAAATTATACTTATTTAAATCAGAACTTTTATAGGCAAACGAGATTTCATGATTCAGCTATTTACAAAAAAAAAAACGTCAACGAAAAAAATATAAGAACGTTCTACGGACATTTGTTTTTGGTCTTACATTTTATTGCCCATTGCATTTTATTTTTTTAGGAATGCAAAAATGAAAATACCAAAATACCTATGCTATAATTATGCTTTTTTCAGGTAGTTTATGCATTTCACTACAACTACCATTTCACCAATCGAATCGAATCCAATATACTATTTTATTATACTAATATGCCATTTGAACTTTCATGCTTTGCCCGTAACTTGTACCTGGATTTGGATTTCAAATGGAGTTTAAAAATCGAAAAATAATTAACCAGGAGGCCTCTTGAGTTGAGACTCCTCTTGAAGTTCCAAAGGCCTCTTTCCAGAGATTTGTGCTGAGGACACGAAAATTAAAGTTAAAAGAGCGAGAAGAGCCACGTCGTACACTGAACGCCTGACAACGTCATCTATTCACGTGCAAAGGTGAGAGAAACACGAAGCCCGGGACAATTCTTTTAAAACTACAAGTGGATTGTCGTCTACCGTCTACGTAAGTTACCAAAAATATGTTCTGAATTTGACGTTCGGTGAGACGAAATCAAGCTACAACAATAATTCTTCAATAATTGTTGAATTTCAATTGTGAAATAATACATTTTGTAGACGTCGAGATCGTCCAACTATTGTAATTAAAATAACAGGTTGAACTGACATATTTTTCTTCCTGGATTCTCATATCATATTGTATTGCGAACTTCCAGAGTCAAAAGTCAAAGGTCTTCTCTGTAGAACGTCTCTTCCTCTTCATCACTTAGTTCGATCAGAAAGAAGTAAAGAAGTACAAAATTCAGACATGACGAAGCTAACCGAACTTTTAACTGCTATATCCGTCATCATTTCAGTATGGTTGGTGTTACTAAAATTTTCTGGGGACGGTTTAGTGTCCACTTACTTAATACTTCCATTGCCACTTCATTTGATTATTTTATTTGGGGTAAGAATAATAATTAATAGTCTTGATATTTATAGAGAAGGCTCAAATATAAATAATGAATATTTCGTGTTAATTTGTCCGGCACCAAAATGATGAACGTGTTTCCTTTCGTTTGAGTTCCAGTTTTAGACTACTTTTTTAAGACTACGAAAAAATTCTGTGTGAATTACGTTTAATTTGTTATCCCCTTTTTGTGTATTGCAGATTTATTCGGTTGCAACGGTGATCTACAGAACAGTTAATTTTAACGATTGTCCAGAAGCAGCTAAGGAGTTAACGCAGCAGATAGAGGAGGCTCGTCGTGATCTAAGATCGAAGGGGTTCAAATTCTGAATCAATCCATTTTTAACATTCCAATCTATACCAATTCAATCCAATGTGCCTACCGTTAGTGGTGAAAATTTGTTTCAAAGAAAAAGAAGAAGAAAGCTTATTAAGTAATTATTAAGCAACAGCATTTATGTAATTTTGTGTATGCGTAATAAACTAATATTTATTTACTCTCACATTCTTGGGAGATGCTAACTATTGTGTACTAAAATGTGGAATAAAAGCTGTACAACTTAAATCTTGCATGGTTTTATTCATGTTATTAACGCGTTACGTGATGTAATGAAATTGTCATTACAAATGTCTAAATTAAATATTCTGCCCTTGTCCTATTAATTTGATAAACTCAGCATAACTTTCTGTTGCTTATAGTTGCTGAGAATGCAGCTGCGAATTGTCTCATTTTCCTCGTGTAAATTTTATTCATATAGTACTCTCGAGGTATTGCAATATCTTCATACTAATAATTTGTGAGTTTTAAAATAATTAGGGAAACGGAATTAATTAAGAATTAATTTCAACTTCAAGTACATAGACGTTCAGGAGGAGGACATTGCTACATAAAACTTAGGTTGCATGTGGGAAGTTCATAGAGTGTTGCTCTGAAGCGGCGGCGGTTTCGAATTGTATAGATCAATCAGAAATTAGATTGGGGTGTATTGTTTGTCATGTTACCTTTGTAAATAATTTAGAAATAATTTTGTATTATCAATAATTAATTAGAAACTGAAAGTGTTTTAATGTAGGAGTTTTCGCCATCCAGTTAATTATCTAAACTAATACTCAAATCGAACAAGCCTTCGCTTATACTCCTTCCAAGATGTTGTGAGGATATTTTGAAGTACATATTGGTAGATGACAGCAGATTAGTTGTCTCGTTTGCTGTTTTATTATTTTTTGTGTATTTATATCTGTATGATCAAGTTTAGTGAAAAAAGGAAATAAGTAATAAGTAACTTACAAGGGGAATATTTGGCTGACCAAGCTGTTATTTTTTCATCAATGCATAATTGACTTCAGGTGGAGTCTGAACTCTTGAACAAACGATTGAACGATGGGAGATAAGGAGTCTGGGATAATTAGGGAAGGATTTATCTGTGCTGATTGTCATGCTACATTTACTGGTGTAGAGGAGTTACTCAAGCATTACGAAAATGGTCATGTTCAAAGCAGTACCATCAAAGGTAAAAACAGGGCATTTACAATTACAAGAATATACATACAACATACCTATCTACGTTTTTCAATAATTCTGAATGACGGTTGACGGTTTAAAACATTTAGGGGAGTATTTTTGTATTGTGAATGTATCAAGATTCTATGTGTATTTATCGTTTTCCTATCCTTAGCTCTTTTGGGCAAAGCGAAGCAAAAGCTGACCAAGGATATTCAGCAGTCGATAACAACGAATCCGTTTCTTCAATCGTCGACATCAAGCAGTGCTACATTGCCCACTACGTACATTTTTGAGCCTCAACAATTGGGAACAATAGGAACTCACTGGGACTTGTTTAAAATGCATAGAAATACAAAAATTGAGAGGTATGCATCCGAGGGAAACAAACTTTTGATCAGACTACTAAAGCTGTGCGACGGAGTCCCAGACGATCCCTCAAAACGAAAAGGTAGCAATTGCTGTAGTAAGTATATTATTCTGTAATCCTTGAAACCCGAAGAAAATAGCTGTAAAATGTTTGACCTTATGGCTTTCAGCTCATGAGCAGTCTATTGTAAATTGGATGGATGAAAAATCTGTGAACCGTTGTCCCGATTGCGCCGTAACTTTCAACGTACTTCTGAAAAGGAAACATCATTGTCGCTTGTGTGGTTCGGTGCTGTGTGATGACTGTTCAGATTTCATTAGTCTTCAGGAAGCGAAAATGCTCACGAAATCGTTGAGTAAATCATCCTCAAACGCCAATTATCAAAAGTCTCAAACAGAATTGGATATGCTTCATGGTCTCAAACGGGATGAAATTGTTTTTCGCGTCTGCTCGTACTGCTTTAATGTACGTGAAAATTTGCTTTTGAATATATTTTGCATGACTGCGTACGTAAATGTAGGTGGAGCATATTTACTTTTATTACCAGTATGTTAAAACTCTGTACTTGCAGATCATGGCGAATAGAAAAGCTAATTATGAAGTTCAGGAGTCCGGCAAAAAGTTGATTTTGGACCACGGTAATTTAAGAGAAACTTTACATCAAGCGGAAGCACTTATACCAGAACTAGTCAAAGTTGTTAATAGCTTAAATTCGGGAGAATCACTTTACTCAGTGTCACAGGCTAATGGACTTCGGGGAGATATTATAAAATTAACAGAGAAGGTTGACTCAATTAGTAAATCTATCATTGTTGGTCAGTCAGTAAATGTGAGTGACACTATGCTACGGCAGCGGATTAGATCAAGTACTGTGATGAGCATACGGGCTTTGCTAGTTAATTTGCCACTTATTCCCGGTGAAGAATACCTGAACGAATTGAAAACGAAATCTATGCAAGGGCAGCAGCTAAAGAAACCTGTGATAGCACAAGTCGTCAAAAGTTCCGGGTGGGTTGGGGAAGTAAAAAATATTCCCATGGTTGATGATCCCATTGAACAGCAGATCATTAATTTGCAAGAATTTATTCAGCAAGCCAAGTGAGTTCATTCAATGCACATACAAATAACAAATATTTATCTATATTTCATGACATGTTCCACAGATTTGCTAACGAAAGATAAATTGCATGTTTTATTGCAGGCTGGCCAATAAGGAAGATGAAGTTGAAATTCTTGAGCAATCATTAAAGGAATTACTCGCATTGAAACAGAACATGTAATTTCAAATGAAAATAATCACTTCAAGACTACGATTTTTGTACTTTGCCAGAAACTACTTGGATTAATTGTGTTTAAAAGTTTACTGATTTTTTAAGTCATGACGCCTACCTGTTCCCTGAAAAGTACACTAGTAGTCTACTGTATTATATTCGGAGCGCTAAATTTGTAATCAATATTATTTAAAGGAGTTTCATTTTTCGTTACTATAATCGGATTGATGAGCAGAGTGGCTGCACCGCATAATATAATGTTATTATTAACATTTTATGGGAATAAACTAAGCAACTGTCCAGATACGTGGCATTGTTATTAATTCAGAACGCAAACAAAACAGTTTAGGTGTATTTTAATGACGCACATACGCAAGTTTATTGGGGATAGCATAAATACAAGGACATAAAATTATTTCTTGGATTGACTAATTTTGCAGATTGTAGTTTTATGTAATTAATTAATGTTGTTTTATCACACTTTCATACTATAGTATGTATATGTATCGTGGATTCAAATAGTTTTATATTTTTGTTGAACAATGTAGTTTAAATTTAACATGATACACAAAATACCGATTATATCTGATAATTGCCTTTAGTTTATGCAAGATTTATTACATTATTTATTAGATTTAATAGTGATAGCTGTCGACGTCAGCACGACTTTAACGCTTAACTACACGCAAGCGAAAATCGCTGGTCATCAAATTTTACTCACAGCCAAAAAATCAAACCTATGATTCAGTGTCTTTATATTAGACAACGCTGATATTAAGGAGTAAAGATTATGACAGAAATGTACTACTAATGCACAAAAGCCATATAAGATAATACATAATTTATACAAAAATAACAGGCGCTGAAACTACGTATATACCTTCAAAAATGTAACTCACATAATAGAAACTTTTGTGCAACTGAGTCCGTAATATATCAAACTGTCTGTGGCTAAATTAGCTAACATCATATACTTTCAAATACATCTCGTTCTATTTTACCCACGCCAAGTCCGTAGTACTATTAATAATTACCATGAATCCAACATCATTTTACTTCACTAAAGATCAGTTTGATTGTTCATGCTGAAGGATTTACAAAACTAATGACAGCCAAGCAACGATCAGCGTACTTCCACCGAAGGGAGCATACTTCTTATAACCAGGATCGCCTGTAATGGCATACGTGTAGCAGGCGCCACAGAAGACGAAAGTTCCAACCGCCATAAGGGTACCACTCTAGAATTGTAGCAAATCATGAGGTAATTACAGAGTCGAGCAGTTACTGATTCTAAAAGGTGATCATACATATTAATATGAGAAATGCATTACCACACTAGGATATCTTCCCAATGAACTTGCAATGAGCCCGAAAGTTCCGATGAAATGGTACAAATTTGCACTTCGAAAGGACCGCTTCTGTTCCTCGTTAATTTTATCGTTGAGTTCAATCACTGGTAATAATTAAAGGGAAGGAAAGTAAAGTAAACAGTTAAAGAGTAATAAGAATAAAAATAGTAACGACTAGTCTTGAAATAGACAGGATCACGGGATAGTTTTAAACAACACCAGAAGTTGAGTAAATAATACCGTGCGATCCGTAGGCTCCTAGTCCAACTGCTAAGGCTCCACTTAAACCTGCGATTCGAATCAAGTTCCGGTCGAATCGAAACCCATTAGGTCCACCGCCTCCAGACTTGATTATTAGCTTTTCTTGTGCTTGCTTAGCTTCTTTAGCTACTGTGGAAGTTGAGTTGTTGTTTCCACCTTGAAATCCCCCAACAATATCTAGAATTCCTTTCAGGGCTGGGTATACTGCTGCACCACCAGCATTAACCACATCCTGAAATTTTGAAATTGATCTTTGAATAGTGAACAGTACTATCAGAATAAAAATAAATGCTGATTCATGCAATCATGACAACTCTATTAATCGATCCAAAGCTTCAATGTACGATTTAGTGTCAAATTTAGTATGTCTTATATGTCAATAATTACAAAAAAAATTACAATTATTTGCTGCATTTTGAGATATTGATGACAGGTAAGCTTGACAGATAGATTAATGCCAAGTAAGAATTTGTGAAGTTACAAGAATAGCACCAGCAAGCTGCAAAGAAAAATATAATACTACGAGTAAATATCCGTATTAGGTATGAATTAGAATTAAACACTTGACTTTGCATTCAAAAATTTTAAGCGACGATCTGAGAGAACGAAATGTTGGAACTGCTCTGATGCACCTAGAATCTTTATTGTTCCGAGTCCTTTGTTTTTATTCAGAGCACAGAGATCATTATGTAGATATTAATAACAATAACAAAACAATAGGTTGTGAATGACTTTGACTATACTACGTGCACGTAGCACGTACGAGGTTCAAGATTCAACATTCAACAGATTCAAATGATCACGCCTGTACAAAAATTCCCTTCATTTCACTAGCCGAATCCCAGAGAGCTTAGTGTGCACGGAATATAATTTTAATGTATGAATAAACATAAATAATAGCGACAATTAAACGGATTCCACTTACCGTTTTGATGTAATAATAATTATTACAGTTGTTTTCAGTGGAATTGTGTAACCTATAGCTCCTCAAGTGCAGTTTCTGTCCCTACTCCTTGAATTCTTCGCCGTTCTGTCAAGAGAAGGATTCAAATAGAGGCACCTTCTCACTCATATTTTGAGCGGAGTATTTCGAACTGGAATCTGAGAAAAGTAGCTTGATTGACTTGGCAGTTAAAATTAAAATCACAAATAACAATTAAGTGGCCATTTTAAGGGCAGAGCCGCAATGGCTGCTGGGCAGATTTCAATTTGCCCATTTGACCAAAGCCTCTATTTTTGTAATCATTCACGTTTCGAATTCCAAGTTAGAACCAGTGGGTGATTGGAGAAATTAAAGTGGTTCGGTTCGGAGCGTCGGATCAATGGCATTAAATGCCGCCCACAATGAACGTTTAGAATGTCCTGATTTACTTTTGCAAAATTTAGTTCGATCTGTTCATTTTATTTTAGATGTTAGCGTTTTTAAACAGTCTGTTTTCTGCCTTGTTAGTGGATTGAATCATTTACATTCCCGTGTCAAAGCTATCATTCGTCACGGAGCGAAGATTAAACACCACTTGGTAAGTTTGTTTATTTGTTTCTCTCGAAATTCTTTTTGAATAGATTGTTATTGTGCGTTTCGCCCCCTCACTTTGCTTTTTACACGTTTTAGTAATTTATTCAAAAGAGAAACTTACAGCATTAAATTGGCATCTGCATGCAAGTTTTATGGTTTGTGGTAGAAGGGTCATGGTCAGGATTCAAAATTTGTAGAAGAGATGCAGCGGCTATGTATTGCAATTCAGCATATAAGTATACAATATCCACCACATGTTCCAATAACCAGTAGCGAGCACGCAAGTTCTCATTGTCAAAGACGGAAGTAATGCTTAAAAAATGAAAAGTAGTTATACTATTATAGCCTTGACAATTTCAGTAATTGTGTTCACCCAAGGCTCAATCCTCACCAAATCGCACACATACAACGTAGTTGAGATGAATTTTAATAGTATGACAAATATAGTGACAGACAGTTGTTTTTTGTTTTCAATAACTTACAAGAGTTTTGGAGTAAATTAGTCACGTTACAGTAAATTACCTCAGCAGCTATAGTTAGATTGAAATTCTGTTGAAGTTGACGTTGATGTTTACATTTGTTTTGGTATTTAATATCAGTTATGTAATGAATTTCAAAGCCTGAAATAACTGGTAAATAAATAGCAAAAAGCGTAAAATCATATGTCCATTTCATGATGCAATGCATTTGCAAAAACATAATTAACTTGTATCATGTCACATCTTCGTCATTCGTAGTTTGGTCGAGACGACAGACACATATGGACATCTGACATGTCATACGTTCGATGTATTACATTGCTTTGGAATAAAATTTTCTGCAGTATCCGTCTCATATTATTTTTTATGTGTAATAATTAAATGCATGTAATAAGTAAGTATTTAGTCAACCACCATAAACTTGTTATTTTTGTGGACTTGACCTTTCCTAAAATAATGTTAATACATTTGACCTAAAATCATTTTTGATCTCCAAATAAGACCATTGGGTTTGGGATCCAGTTAGAGCGTATTGCGTATTGATGTATTACCTGCCTAACTTCACTCATCTGTATCTGTTACGGTAGCGTATGACAAAAATAATAATATTGCATTAAATCTTCAGCTTATAATGCACCCTGTCGCATTAGTCTTAGTCTTATCGTTACTTTTACTGTAATACTTTAAGTCTTTTACCGGCATTGCTATAACATATATTATATATTGAACTCAATTTTGACGTCAGTGTCAGTTATTAGAAGGTGAAGGTAATTTAGTATACTTTCGACCTATGACCTACGTGGCCTTGTATTGTAGGTAGGTAGTGGTGAAACAGTAATAATACATCATCTTAATGAGGATGACATGAATGAAAACAAGAGCCATGTGCCATGTAATTACTCAAAGAAGAACTCATTTAGTATAATAGTATGATAGGTATAGAATCAACATATTATAGCTAACTGTAATTAATAAACAACATTTTGTATTTGTTGTTGGGATTTAGTATTAGGATACTTATTCTGATCTGCTATCTATTATCTATAGTAAATAAATACTGTAGTATACGTGGGTTCTTACGTGTAACTATACAATGTACTTTGTACACTGTTCGGAGTCCTGCCGATGTACAGATGTACTAAGTAAATATTATTATCATTGGGATCATAGCAATGACAGTGACTCATCTGGCTGTGCGTGAATTCCTTCTAAAGTTTTACACCAAAAGAACGGAGATACCTGAAAGCTCACACCATACCATACCATCCCCATTGCCCAAACGTCAAGCACCTATGTATATATAAAAGTATAATAAGTTCGATCGTCTGATTCAATTAAAATTCTTAGCCATCAATGTTTTCAAATGCTTGTCTTGTATCACACAGCGATAGTAATTACAATGAATCAGATGAGTGTTTGTATATACATAATGTTTGCTGTATGTTTTCCTAAACTTACTCCAACCAGTTTTGGTTTTGGGTCTTGAAATCTCTGTGACCGTGACATATTCTGGGGGACAGCAATTCTTGTCTAAAGCTTACTTACTTACACTTAAGATTGTAAATGCATATCGTAGTCTTGTCTAGTTGTAAACTAGTTTCTTAACTTAAGTGTTAGATCAAGAACTTTTTATTTTGATTTGACGTCATGTATGAATCGTGTAAAAATCAAAATCAAGAGATACTGATGACATGTATTGTACGTCAGCACAGCAATGCAATCAATTAATGAATAGGTACATATGCATTCGATGCGTATTGGAATTTGATTAAGCATAGCCTATCTTAATTCTTAATGTCTTCTGGTTTTGCTGGAACACGTTTTGGAAAGTGAAACTGCGTTTTAACATTTCAGTGTAATTACCTATCTCGAAGTTGGCGTCGTTAGTAACAGTTTTCCTGCCTATTAGCACTAATTGAGGTTGATGAAACTAGATACGGGAAAAGGATAGGACGTTAAGATACAATTGCTATACAAAATTATAGGTAGGTATATAGTGTCTAATATCTAATTCAGTAAGTAAATGAGTCATTAAGTTTATCGTGTCTTTATTACTGCTTCAATTGGCAACATTGACTTACCTAATCGAGTTTTTTTTTCTCTGTGTGTGTCTCTCTAGCTCTTTAGTCTCGTCTCCTTCGTGTAATACTTTCTTAGTATCCTCCATGTTAGTATTATAATTATCTACGAATGAACTGTATTCAAAATTGTGCAAGCACCATGGTGTATTTCAGAAGCCTTGCTTTATGCAATTAATTATACGAATCGGACAAGGAGCTGCCCATTTGCATTTTCTTTTGTTGATTTCCTTCCCTGCTCCGCTTGCAATCGTAATTTATTTTTTTCGAAAGTCACAGTTGGATTTGGTATGTTTATATTAGATAGATGTAATTACATGAATGTAAATTTAAATTTGACGTTTTTCACATTGCATTCATCCGACGAGCTGGTAGCTCATAAAGGATGTCATTATCATTCTACATTTTCCAATCTGTAGTTTAGATATGGGAGTAAAGTGTTGAGTACACATGTGGGTAGTACAATGTAGTATGGTTAAAGTCGGGTTTGTAAATGTGTCATGAGTCATGATGGTATGGCAGTATAATGTAGGTTATTACTCTGCCATTAAATAACACAATGGATTATTGAATTAAAATAAGTTGGAGCGTACACAAATCATAATATTTTATACCATGGGGCTATGTCAGAAGCTTCAGTTTCATGAAGTTGAGACTTGGGTTCAAAGCGTTGCACATTCCTCAAGGACTAGGAGATTTCCCTCCCGTTACTGTTTCCCTCGAGCGAAAGTTTTGAGCTTTCATTGATTAGTTTTATCTGGAATCTGGAGTGAGTGTAAAATGAATTTGGTACTTCGTACGTCTCTACACGATATTTGATATTTGACATTTGACTTGATGTTTACGTTTCATGTTCTTGTTCAATCTCTGCAGTTCGTTGTAGTGAGTTAGTGAGTAAAATGTAATAGTTATGTGATAAGAGTAACAATTATTTCATTCTGGAAAATTTTCAGATCTATTCCCAAGAATCCTTTGCAACCTTTGATATATGGCTTGAGAAATGGTAAGTAGTTTCTGCATTATTTGCTTTGAATGTTTTAAATTTTGTATTTCGTAGTTACTCAGTACCAGTAACCGTAACCAGTACTGATACGTAGTACTTTCCTTCGATCTTCTTGACTTTTGTTGGGTTATTATGAGTTCATATAAATGCAGAGGAACTAAGGGGTTTGCCCCCCCCTGTGGTAATTATATTTTGCAAGACCAGCCCTCACGATCCGCGGAGTACGTGTAGGCATACTCACACAGTAATCTCGACACGGTTCGCATTGCGAAAAGCGCATATTAGGCTATGCAAGCGCGATCGTGTGGGAGATACGGAATTGTTTCAAATGGCTGATTTAATATAGGATATGTATGTAAGGAAGTCGGCATCGGCATTCCCGTGGAATTTTTCCGGATCCTTCACTGAACATTTAGGGTTAGCTACATATGTAGTGTATGTAGGACATCAGTTACGAAGTTCATGATTAGCAGCAGTGAAACTGTTGTAGAAACCACTAGTAAGTATTATGAATAAATGTTTAATGGTCTAGGTAAGAAAAGAAGTTGGTTTTAATTGTCAAGACTTGCATAGCACACTTGAAGGTAATAAGTGAGCAAGTTCAATTGTGTGCATTTGCTACAGATGCATGAGTATTGCGTTTACAAGTCAATTACAGAATATTAAAGCTCAGTCATTGGAGTGTGTAGCATATGTACAAACACAGATGGTAAAGCAATAGTGCTTGGAAGGCAGTTTTTATTGATGATGACGATGACTTAGTTTAGTTGGGAGTTGGAATTATACGGGATGGATGTTCAGATGTTTGTGTTGTGAATTTTGTACTGATAAGTGTGTTGGCTCGAGAAGGAAGATAAAATAGTAATTTATCATGTGTGTACAGTCTAGCTGATCATTCGTTGGGGATTAAATTACAAGAATCTCGGATGAAAATTCTTACTTTTTACTACGACTGGGCCTTTATAAAAAACGAGGAGCTCTTCAGAGGGTTTATAGACTGTTTGAATGCCTTGTCGACAAGAGACTTTGACTATCTTGCTGCTATACCTCCGTCCAAAAACTCGGTGAGCAAACTGTGTAATTCTTTCTAAGGAAGTGGACGAGTTTCCATGTACATTTTATTCTCAATTCATTGCTTGGTAATAATCCGTATTTTTGTCAACAGAAAGGTTTTCCTGAATTTGCTGATTTTGTAGTTATTTTTTTTGAAATCGCTAGTGGAGTAGTGTAAAGATACCAAAATAAGATTGAAAAATTTCAAATCAATACCACTAGCAAGTTGTTTTCATCAGTATCATAAGTCATAAGTTTTGAAGCGGTAGCCTTTCTGGGAAATATAGTTCATTTCTTAATGACATTTGCGCTAGCCTTGCGTCTTTCTAGATATGTATTTAATATGTATGAATCAATTTAATCTTGCTACTCAATAATTTAAGCCATTGATTAAATAGTTTAGATAACCTAGAAGTTAAATCAGTCATTCATGATTATTTTTAGATACAGCTTCTATATATAACGTTGGAGATGTGGAATATTAATTTAGTTTACTAGCAGGAAATAATTTCGCTGGTCATATTTACGTTTATATTATGTTACTCTTACTGTTTTTTGTTTCGTTAGAATATCGCTCCTCCTGGGTTCAAGCTTAATGTATTTGAGATGCCTTTAAATGGAAATTCGGTTGTTTCTGACCCTGATGGTGACTGTTTGGAAGCAACGTTTTTACCAAAGAAGAAATCAAATTCGGGTTCACCTTTACAGATACCAATCAGAACACTAAATTCTGCTGTAATCAATTCTCCGGGAATAGTAGATGAAATTTTGCAAACGAGCAACGTTCCTGAATTCTCTTACGCTTTAGAGGCATCTCCAGTAAATGGCTCTGATTTCTCAGGAATAAAAACAGAGTCTGTGAGAAGCTCCAACAGCGACTCTAGATTAAAAATTACAGACGCTACCGGAAATGGTGTGACCAAGTCTTTCTTGGAATCCGGTGGACTCATTCAGCCACCTGCGCTGGGAAATTTCCCGCTACCTCAGAAGGGCCAATCTCTTTCTTCATTTTTAAATTCTTTGTCAAACACGATGCCTGAGTTGGATAGGGAAAACGCTCACTTCAATGTTTCCGAAGCTCTGATTTCTGCTTTCGAGAGATTGAAGGTAAAGGAAAAGACTGATAAGCTAATAGAAAAGAAGAGAATTGCTGCAACCGAAGCAATGTTCGAAAGTCCTTATGATCATACAAGGCGTAAAAAGCATTTTAGAAGTAGATCGTGTTTTGTAAACACTGAAACTGAGGAGTCAGAGTAAGCTGCACATTTTATTATAGGGATGTTTAACACAAATGCTTAAGAATAAAAACATTGCCATTGTGTTTGCGTTTATTAATGAATTTATTTACTTAGGAGTATCCTTGTCTAATTTTTAAAATGAATAATATTTATCTATTCAGATTTGAGTATTGGAGACAACAACCTCGTAAACCTCCAGCCAATGTCAAGAAAAAACGTCGTTACAATCAAGTCTTGGGATCCGACGGACGAAGTGAAAGTTTTAAATCTACAACAGGTAGGAAGCCTTCTAGCAGCCTTGTGGAGGTGTATTTTATAAACTGAACACTCATCGTGGAATCTTTACTGCCCATGATTGAACATTTGCTTGTTCTATGCACAAATAAAATATAGAAAAAATGTCGTTACAAATATTGTTATAATAAATTCATACAAAATATTTAAATAAATGAAGCATTGGATCAATGTTGACATTATTGGAGAGCATAATTGCCATCCACAATACTTTTTCAAAACATTTTATGACAGTACTTGTTCGATTTTAATCGGCCCATTCAATGACTTTTCTCGAGTCTGATTTTTTTAAATCCATGATTATATGCAATTATACTAGTGGCACTTATGAAAACGTACATAATTTTACAGATCTGACTACAAGTTTGACTCCTTCCCCTCCTTCGTCTGAAGAAGAAGATGAAGTGGTATCATCGTTCTCGGCTGAAAATATAGCAATGAGCTTATTACGCAATTCAAAAATGAAAAATGTACAGATGTCGGATGCATCAGAGTTGCAATGGATGGTGTCTGAGGCGCAGGCCCCTCAAAATCTTCTGCCGCTTCCAAAAAATTTCAACAGTGCATCTGAAAGCGAAAGTGATTATTCCTGTGGTGCTTTAGATAATAGTATGAGACTGAGAGGCACGTCTGATTGGGCTCCACCCAGACCTCAAATAATTTTTACAATTCATCCTCCTGCAAAGTAAAAACTGAATTGCATCATTTGATTTCAAACAACTTTTCTTGTTCACATCATTACCGTTATTTCATTATCACCCACTAACAATAATTTTATTTTTTCTAAATTTAAAAACTATTTTTAATTTCAGTCTTCACAATCTGCTGGAGTTTCAAAAATATCGTTGCGCTGGTTGTGGAATGAAAGTGGAACCAAGGTACGGCAGCACATTCCGGTATTGCAACTATCTTGGGCGCTATTTTTGCACAGGGTGTCACACCCTTAAAAAAGCAAGGCTACCTCAGATGATCATTCATAAATGGGATTTCAGCCCGTAAGTTTCGTTGCTCTACATTTGTTTTTGACAACGCAGTTGGTATTTTCCTAACCAAAAATTTCCAAGTTTCAATTTAGTTAATGTTTAAAACTATTCTTGAATGTGTTGCTTTCAGTTATTTAGTTTCTAACTTCAGTGCGACTCTTCTGGAAAGTCTTCAATCTGATCCTGTTTACAATATTATGGCTATCAACCCAAATTTAATGAAAAAAGTTCGTCTAAACAATTTTAGGAACTATCGGATCCAGTTTGGTTACCTTATTGAATACCTTAGAAATTGTAAAGCTGCATCTTTGTAAGTTAAACTAACAACTGGATAGACTTGTTTTATCCCTTGAAATTAATCCGTATCCAACAAGTCTATTTATTATTTCAATATGGTTTCCTAAAGGTTATGTGATGAGCTGGAAAAGTTTCCCGGGTATTATGCGGTAGACGTGGACTTGTATTCGCTACAGGATATGATAGAACTTCGTTTTTCCACTGGACTTCCTCTGAAGACAAAAGAATTTGTTACTAAGGGTGTTACGCATGTTCTTAATTGCGAAGTAATTTTATATGAAAATATTTCTGCAATATTGGTTCCAACTATATTTATGTTTTTAAGATTTTATAAGAGATGAAATTTTTATTTGCAGTTATGTAAGCAGTTGGGCTTCTTATGTGAAGTTTGCAAAAAGAATGAAGTAATTTTCCCATTTCAACTGAACCGCGTAGCTCGTTGTAGCAAGTGTATGAGCTGCTTCCATTCAAGATGTTTTAACCCGGGATTGAATCACTGTCCAAAGTGTCTTCGCGTTTCAGTTAGAAGTCAAAATATATCTGGAGTAGCCATTGCGTAGTACTTTAAGTAAATAAACATTTACCTTCCGAGTTAACGTCGTACACGGTTTTCTACTATACGTACAGCCAATATTTCCTTTTCTTCACAAGTACTTATCTTATTTATGCTATTATCATTTAGGTTCTCGCAATTTCAGTATTTTTCACATCCGTCATATTAAACGGTTGATTGAGTTTTTGAGGTAAGATAGTTATGGTAGTAATCATGCAGAGCAAGCAAATATAGTATTTTATATCTTCACAAATATGTAACCGGTAGCTTCCTGAAAAGAAGCTCATTCCTACGGTATACTAAAATAATTTTGATCACAGCTTTGTACCGTTACCATTAATAAAAATAGCTCAGTTACCACTAAACCTTGTAAAACGAATACATAAAAGTTTTTTCGTTAGTGTATATACATACTGTAATGATGATTTTGTGTGTGTACTAAATAATCTTGTCAAGTGTCACGGGACATTGAGTAACAGTCTGTTTGGGCAGCAGGGAAAGACACATCCTATGTCTTTAGTCATTGTTAGTGGTACAAACATAGATCTGACATTTCACTAATAACGCCAATTTTGTGTGATCTTATAAATAACAGTAACATTCGGTGGTATGATCACGTATAATTAACAGCAAAATAATTAACTGAAATAATTCTGCCTTTATTCATCGCAAGTTCTTTACTAAATATTTTTTTACTTTATAGGCAACACTGGTTGCTCACTTTATAACTGTTATAGTGTGTATTTAAGCAACAGATTGTTTTACTTCCAGCAGTTGGAAGAGAAGTCTAAATCTTTAATAACTCACTATGCAATTGCCAATTAATTATATTGAAAAAATATGACCTTCAATTATGATATGGTTAAAATTTAATATTAACTGTTAATATGTAAACTTCAATTAACTACTTTACACGCCCAGCTTAGCTGGATCATTCCTGCATATATTCCAGTGTGGTAATGAAATAAACGAGTTATTAAAATCTGTGTTGATAATATAACATGATTTTTATTTTTGGATTACAATAATAACATGATCGTAAATGAACGGCGTCTGGCTTCTATCAGCTTATACTAAAAAAACAATTACAGCATATTTGGTAATTTTAACGTGTGTTTAATGTTAATTGTGTTGAGGGAATGAAGCCTTTTTTTCATAATGAGAAATTATACCTGCTCTCTCAGGAATGATTGTAGTAGCTTATAAAATAATTGCTTCGTAAAAGGATGCTGTAGGTATTTCGGCGATACCACGGAATTCATCCATATATGGTGCAGAAGTTAGTAAGTACTTGTAATAAACTTAAGCATTAGCTCCGTTAAAATAAATACAGATATTTGATTGCGCTTCAGCCCCAGTTATTACCCCAGTTTGGGCTGCCCCAATTTATGGTAGGCTGGGCCTGATTTGTTCGAGTAGGCTGATTTTGGGGGGCTCTTCCAGGATTAGTGGGAGTGGCATTATTTTGCCTACCTGCGTTTTGCCTTGAACCTTGAGTGGTGTTATTGCCATTATTTCTCGATCCTTGCGTAGCATTTTGTGGGGCTGAGACCGAGTTTGTTACCACACCTTGGGAGTTAATAGTGCTCGTGGTACTTGGGGCACCTCCATCACGGACCAAAGTCACTTCTGGACGATGAACAATTCTTATCTGTGCAGTAAAGATCAGTGCGGTTCACATTAAATACATAATATTCATTTTGAGACCATCCTCCTAGTTTCTTGTGTAATTGCTCAAAATATTTGATTTACTAACCTGGGTGTAGCGCATGTTGGCATTCGGTGTTATAAAATCATCCAGGAATGGAAGTGGTGTCGTGGTTCCTGGCACAACACCTTCTCTGTCAAATGGGAATCCCATAGGCTTTGAATCTGGATACAGCTCATCCAAAATGCCACAATAGGCCACCGAATCTTTACAACCTTGCCGTTGAGACTCCGTTGTTTGTGGATTGCGTCTGGTAACAACATCCTCTGCTCCGTTTGTCACAATTACGTACAGGTCAAATATTACTCCGGATGGGGATCCTCTAGGAATAAGCATGTGATCGGGCCAACCACACCCACAAACCGCCTGTTGGGGTGTTGGTGTCGCGGCCAACGACTCCAAATCTCTAAAGGTTTGAGACCAGGGGATGGTTAAAGATGACTCAGATGAGTTCCGGTTGATCTGATTTTGTCCAGGTTGCACTAAAATGATAGGAAATGGATCAAAATATAATCATACTTTTTAAAATCATTATTTCCCCATGAACGCGTCATGGATGGAACGCAGAGTAACCGCACGGTATTAAAAGATGATACTTAGAAAAGGCTAAAAGGTTAAAACTTGCATTGTGTGGTGAATTTATCCAACTCGAAAAAGAGAAGTCGTTGATCGCGGAATGCGAAGCGTTGTCCAATTTCATTTTGCCGAGGTGCCATAAAAATCCTAACTGTGCCCGTAACAGCTTGTCTTCCGCTGTTTGTAACCTGTAATTATAATTTAGTCGAATTTTAGTAAAATTTCCGGGAGTACTACGACAATTCAAGCCACATTATTCATACATTCCTTGTTCCTTGTAAATGGGTTACACCAAATAATAAACAATGGTCATAAGGAAATAGCAATTAATGAGGGTATAATAAGTCACTGTTCTACATTAACATGATTTAAAGACAATGGTTTTCCTTACAGCAATGCGATAAGAGAATGGTTCATGGGCTAAATGAGTGAGACGAGCCCATACAGGTCCAAGATTCATAGATCCAGTACGGCCGAAATCCAAACCTCTTGCCAAGTCTATATCACTTTCCATCCAGTGGGTTACCAAAATGTTTGGATTGCGGCTTCCTGTTTGCACTTGAACACTGTTTACTTGGATTCCTTGCCACACCAACTGGGAATGTCAACCACATGCCACATATTCCATTTTAATAAGTTCCTCTTGACTCAACAGTATATACTTGCAAGCATGAATGTGTATCATTTGACTAGGAATGGACTTAATGCAGTTTTGTCAATAGCGTACCCGTTCCTGGCTGTAGGGTTGGAGAGTTACTTTGTACCTATTAAAGATATCATCCACGTATTTGTGCCAGCGGTAGAAAGCTGGGTCTCTCATGGCAGTGGCAGGATCTCCGATTACCCCATTACGCTCCTGTATTTTTGCAGGAATAAAAGCTTTGTAGTTTTAATGCTGCATTCCAAAGACATTTAAATGCATAATAATTAGATGATGAAGATTAAATATCGCCTTTCATATTTGGAACATAATCAATTACCCTGTGTCTATGAATTGGATCGTGTGCAAATGCAATCAAAACGTGTCCCATATTGTGTAAATCGCCATAAAATTGCTCATTGGGTGTAATATTCGTCCCACCGTTTTCTACTATATCTCCCAAAATGTCAATTCCATTCGCCTCAGTAAGTGGAATTCGAGTTCCACCCCTCTGAATTTAATCAAATTGAGAAAAACATTTTAATCCATTCAATATATGAAGCATCAATACCTTAAACTTTAATAAGGAAGTTTAAGATTAAATTAATTATAATGCTTTCATACCCCCATCACGACACCAGTATCGATTGCTTCAAAAATTCGATCCGCCCATTTTCTAAGATCATCCATATTCAACCGCAGGTCTTCATCCGGACGATTTATGGACTAATAACGTACATTCATTGCGTTAGGGTCATTTTTAATTTTAAATTGTACGATGATTTAAACGATATGACAATTATTCGGCTTTGTAAAGTTTAGTTTTACGTACCGAGAAGCTTGTCATTTCTTGCCTACTTCCCCAAATGGCTCCTGAATTTGCTTGTGTCAGTTTGGGAAAGTAGCCTTCAGCTAATGGTCGATCTAGAATTAAAGGTGCAGTCCTGCTGAAGTTATGGCAAAGACGCTCCGCATCGTACCTACAGGAAATGAAAACTTATGTACCACAAACCACAAAATAGCGGTTGCCGTTTGGACATTATGACTCACAAAAGGTAAAGAATTAAAATGGAACCTTTTTGAAAGGTTAAGTTATGGATTGGATTATGAAGCGTCCTTTTACCTCGCCATCATGCTATGATGCATGTAGTAAAACAGCTCTCCTTTTCTATCTCGTTGTCCTGGAGCAGCATCCAGAGTGTAGATCAAGTGCCAATGCCAGTGATGGCTATTGATCCCCATGTCTTCACGAAAATATGCAAGTCGGTTTTCTGGATTACTGTCTTGTCCAGTAAAGTTCCGATCCACCACAACTACTGACTGGTTAATCGATATTAAAATTAAATCATATAATTCTGCTATGTTCACACAACCACAAAAATGTTAAGAAGAATAGTGAAGAACTAAATATATCATCATACTCTGTCCTCAACGGGTAAGGCAGCCATAAGTTGAGCCTGTCGAATGGATTGAGGATTTACGAAAGAATCGGGCATAACTTCAAACAATGCTGGCATTCGAAAACCTCTCATGTCTGGCCGTCTTAGACAACAACTTGCAACAGCATAAATCCACAGGTCAGAGTTTATCTGTTCGTGATCACGGCAAGCGCACGACATGGCCAAAAACGCTTCCTGGGTTTGTTGTGCTAAATTAATAATAGGTAGTCCTTAATTATTTTTACTATCCAAAATGCGTGGACATAGAAAACGACCTGTGTAGTATATAATGACGTGATGAGGCAGTTACAAATACTAATTACAGTTTAATCATTACCCATAAGAATAGTTGATAGCTGTCGAGCAGCTTGTCGATGTCTGGGGATGAAATACGAAAAAATCGTACTTCGTGGACAAAGTGTTCCAATATTGGACAAATCGGGAGCCCGAACATTTTCATTGATACTAATGGTTGTACTATTCATACCCGAGAACCCTTCACGAATTCTCTGCGATGCATGTCTTTGACGAGCAGTCTAAATAAAAATTTTACTCGAATGACGAAAAAATAACTACAACTAATTCCACTTCACCTAGTGATCGAAATGTTCTCGGACCATTTTAAATGATCTGTTTCTGATCTGCTCTGGTTTGGTCCGAGCGATTTAGACCGGACCAAAACCTTTTGGACCAGACCATACAAAAATTAGAAAATCTGGTCTGACCACAATTTCAAAATAAAGGGTATTTTTAGGTAGCTCAAGTCAAAAAAATTTGGTATAGTAAGGTGGTAAGATTCAACCATAAACAATGTCGAATTCAAATCCAAAGCGAACTTGCTGTTGAATTACAACACTTACTTTTCTGTGCAAACCTATTTTTGGATGCTGGAATTTATCAAAAAATAATTGCATTAAATATGTGGTCCAATTGGTCTGATCTGGTCTGAGCCTAAGAGTTGGACTAGGCCAGTAGTCTGATCCAAATTGTGCCAGACCAAGGCAAAAATGTTGGACCAGACCAGACCAGACCATTTCGATTACTAGACTTCACCTGATGATGATGACGATGGTGATCGTGATCAATTGATCAACGTTGTTCATTGTTTTGATGGACTCGAATAAAAGTGTGAAAACTTACCAGGTTATCCACCGGAACATTGTAAATGACAGTTGATTCTCCAACTCCTCTAGGACCAAAATACAAAGGCTCACCAACTTTTTCAAACAAATACATAAACCTACGCTGATTCTCGGAATTCATCTTGGCTTGTCTAGGTGTGCCCTTAGACAATCAATGTCACAAAATACAAGCTGAATGATAAAGTAGAGTCAACAGTGTAATAAAATCAACGAAAATCACAAATACTGGCGCGTCAACTTGTCGTTCACAACGTTTCTTCTCAGTTGCCGAAAAAGAAACCCAGAACTAACATCCGTTCCCTTTCTTTTTATACATGGGGAGATCTAGCTCTATAAGTCTACTACTAAACTAGATTAATAATGATACATATAATTATCTATGTTTATTATTATTATTCCATCATTGCAGTCAATTCTTCAGTTCTTCAGGAAAATCCAAATTAATTATTACGATTACATTCACAGAAAAATCAAGCCACAAAGGAAGCAATCTAAATGACTTTATACATCTACATCAACCTGAATCCTTAACTTTTGTGCATTTATCCTTTTAAAAATTAAAAATAGCAGAAAACACCGGCATCGATTGAGGTCAGGATAAATGTTATAATAACGACAGTAGTGGTTTCCTTTTCCTTGAGATAAGAAGAGGGCATGCAGAATGTAGAGCGAACAGCAACATTTTGGACTAATGAATGATTTAAAATTATATTTACACAATATAATTATTAATATATATTTAAATTCAAAGTTGCCGATCCGGTACCTCACACAACTAATACGAAGTTTCAGATACTTTTTGTTTCATAAATTCGTTCCTATAGGTGGGTTTCATGCATTTTTCTGAAAAACCGTACAACTGATTAATATGCTAAAATCTCATTAACTGCATCTTCTAGGTCATTAAGTGTATAAACGTCGGATAGCGCGGTTCCAAACTAGACAAAAGTTTATTCATGATTTCCAAAGTCTGACTGTATAAAATCGCCTACAAACTACGTAAATTTTGTAAATATTTGTAAATGGTGCATAAGTTGCAGACCGATAATTGAAATTGAGTTTCCTCCTTTCTCATTGACCACGTTGTATTCAATCATCACGAATGCAACAAAATAAGCAATTTCCCCCCAATTTGAGTTCAATCACGGGAGATTCAAGTTTGAAATTGCTGATTGCGAAAGTTTGATTATCACAGTCCAATTCCAAGATTAGCTCCCGGTCGCCACATGCTCCCTTTGAAATTGAATGGCGATATCTGTATCTCTGTATGAGTCGGTTGAAACTTGCTTCACTTTTGTTTCATATTCTTCTTGTTTCATCTCCAAACTTATTCTTTCAGATCAAACCAATCTTCAACCATTTTGATACTCCCAGGCGTCCCAGGTATGATCTGGCATCTCACTAGTCAGGTTCAATTTCATCGAGTACATACTCCACCCAGTCCCAGTAGGTCTTACATAGTCCGGCATCATTGCCAATATAACGAATTCGATGTTATTTACAAGAGATTCCTGGTGTATATAATTATCACTGATTTTTAAAGCTAGCTCCGTGGAGTTTACTTTGTGACATGCAAAGAG
>JAAXYX010001020.1:0-27533 GCA_036851915.1 Ptenothrix huangshanensis
CATTATAAATATATGGTTCACCTTCGTTTCATTGAATGGAACAGGCATTAATGCATAATCTGCTATTAATTTCATAATAATAAATAGCATTAGTTATTGACATATCAAGCTGACCTTGTCCTAAAATGTTTGCTCTCTTTAAATGTTTGCTCTTTTTAATTAGAAATCAAGCCATGTTTTTTCCTTGCATATTCATTCCCCTTTCATGAAATTTTAAATATGTACCTACAATGCGTGTTCACGATTCCACTGCTTTATTGACATAAACACAAAAAATGCATTAGCGAACACATACATCATACTTGGCCATCTACTATTAAGGGTTTGAACGCATCACTTTATTAGCACCAGCAACCAGACCAGAGTAATGGGAACCTGAATATTATTGCAATAATTGGTTCCGGATCAGGTTTCAAGCTCATGAATACGTAATGAGAATTTGCTACCGATTCCAGTTTTAACTTTCGGTTTCAGCACTCATGTAGCATACATAAATACTTTAACCGTAACTGTTTGTTCCCTTGTCAATACGTGTGAAAGTTTGATGTTCAATCGATCAAATATTAAATGCATATATATAATTATTATTTACTAGGTTGTTATTTACCTTGTAGAGTTTATCTACAGCAAATATTTGCACACAAATAATTTCAAACTACCGACCTTTCTCATTATTATTGGGATGCGCACGTCGTGTCATTCCACTTCCTTTTTCCCCGTCGATTTCGTGAAATTTCAGCTTATAATATTTTGTTAGAGTTACGCTATACATATACATATTATGCAAATTCACCGTTACATATGGACATGATTAATTTTTGAAAATCAAGTGCGCAGCAACGTTGTTAGTTAAATAAATACTAAAAATGCCATCAAGTAATTGCGAACCAATAAAAGCCCAATTGAAGCCATGCTGTAACTGCTTTATTAGGTATGTGATTGATGCATTTTGATGCAGTGGCAATTGGCAACCGCAGTGCATGCAGTACGCCTACGCAGCATGCAACCTAAAGATACAAATGGAACAAAGCGATCAACATCGAATACTGTAAATGCGGAAAGAGGTTTTACCAATCAAAATCAATATCAACTAATTCTTCGTAATCCCTAGTATCCACTGAACTTCCAACTATCATATTACTCCATATCGTTAGTAGCATTGAAGAACTCGAAGCATTTTCTACGTGGATTCACGTCGAAATTAGTGGGTTAGTCACGCATTATTTTCCGCTTTTCGTGGATGCTTGCGAGAATAAAGTTTTATTTTGGCAAAAGCTATCGCTGGTACTGGTGATTACGAATTGTGCATATGTACAGTATACGAAAGCATAATATTAAGGAACCTACGAAATGCGCAATTTCTGTTCTGTTCCATCTTCCATGACAAATACAAATGTACGCCATGAATATAAACGAAGGTTTCACGACATCATTACAACGACATACCAAAACTAGAATTATAGAATTTACATGGAAGCTTAAAGTAGGCACCTACCAAGTAGCAAAGATGGCTTTATAAATAGAACAATAGAATACAGCGTCAACGACAAGGTTTATGACATCGCATTGCATTGCATTATTTTGCTTTTAGGCTGCATGTTACATAATTATATTCATAATGCGTATTTTATTTACCCATTATTTCCAGTAATTCATGCATGCCATATGTTCTAATGACGAAATAATAGTAGTGGTAAATACATTAAATAATTAAATGGTACAACAAAATGTCAAATTTTCTCTCTTGTCTCGACGTTCGTAGTCACTTAAATTTTGAAAGAAGTCGTCCTTTTAAAATACCATTTTCATATTTTATCTACATGCAATGATTTTGTGTAGCGTCAGTACTAGCTGAGGAATTTGAACCATCGATATGACTTGAAGTAATCCCTCCACATTATATTAATTTTAATAATCGCATTGATTTATTGTCGAAGTACTTCACACTAAACGGGTTAATAAAGTGGGTTTTAATCATGCAAAAACAATAAAAAATTGCTCTTCAAAAATAACAATTGAGCATTCTAATTCAATTTCTTAATAAATATTACATGATCCTCATCAAACATCGAATTTTCAACGAACAGTAGGGACTTGCAATAGTTTAAGTTAGGAGTTCAATATCTTATGAGACCTACTTTGAAGTTTTGCTACAATATTAATAATAATTATTAATATTAAATTTAAAAAAATATATCAGTTAAGTTGTTTGTGAGAAGCACGTGTTTTTTGATGTACAACTAATACACTAAGGACCAAGATGGTATAACAACGTTAAAAACATTTTATTTTGTAGGCTATATTGCGCCCATAGCGTCACAAATACTAACAAGGAAGAATTCCACTTGGGAAATCCTCATATTAAATAGCACTGCAAAGAAATGAATAAACAAGTAGTTGCTTAAAATTATTTCGGATTTTAAATGTGTCGATGAAGTTAATTGTTGAATATGAAGCCTCGCTTGGCTGGATAAAATAAAGTGAAAAAACGAAAGGCTAAAATATAATTAAAATACGAAATCATTACATTTTTGGATTATCCGAAATCATTACTGGATCGTAGGTGAGCGAAAAAAATAAACTTAATATATGCATAGTGTAATTAATGGAGACTTCACAATTTATATCACATGATTTTAGCCCTGAAAGCCGGCGCAAAATAATAATTTAGTGGATCCATAAAATACCTGTACTAAATTGGGAGGAATTGTGAACATGCGTAATTATCTTAATCCACCCTTCTTATGAAACGAGAATTCAGAGAGAGTGGTTTTACGAAATAAAGAGAGAAACAAATTATGTTGTAAATTCTCCCTCAGTAGAAGAGTTTAGAATACCCAAAATCTGTGTTCATCAAAAAAATGCACTGACAAACATGTACATAATTTAAAACACAGCACAATTTTCTAAGAGGATAGTTTCATAAAAGGTAGGTACCTACTACACTATATATATTCCACTTGCTTGAAAAAAAACATTAAAAAGGGATATTTTATGTGACAAACAATCCATCGAAGAATCATCCTTTATGAAAAAATTTGTTCTAGGAAAATATTCGCATTTACCGTCATTTTTCACGAAAAAAGAAGCCTCCTAAAATTAGACACTTTTATGCTTTCAGATACTAAAAGCTCAATTGCTACTTCACTTTGAGTCACTAATGAGCCATAAAGCCACAAAAAACATGGCTGATCCATAAAAATTACAATTAAAATGAAAAGCAAATTGTTACCTATGCTTTGTAGGTAGTTCATTTATTATCACGAAATCCACAGAGTAAAAATGAATTTTAGCACTTCAGCAACCCTTATTTTCACTTTTAATTCCTTCTTGAAATTGTCTGTTTATGAAAAAAATCTAACCGCTAGTAGAAAACAGCAATGCAATTCCATAACTAGCTGTATAACTAGCAGCACTTTTAAACAAATCGATCTTAAATTAGACTCCATATTTAAATCAGTTAAGTTGTGTAAATAATTCCAAGCCCCAAGGCACATATAATAATGCATAATTATGAATTCCTCCGTTAAACAAAACACAAAAACAATTTCCCATGTTCTAGGCATCGAAACAATACCTATACTTATTGAATTGGTGAATTGGCAAATATCATCTCCAAAATGGATCATCCTGACCCTGACAGTTTTTCTATTGCTCATAAACATATGACATATCGGGAATGGGAGGTCAGAAACAGTTAAATATTTCGTCTGATTTTAGTATTGATAGTTACATTATGTCAAATAGCAATTCCTTTGCTATATTTACTTGCAATGTTATGACTACCATATTTAATTTTTAACACTACATTCTACATACAAAATCGAAATTCAGGATTGTGAATCTCATATCTCACTATTATATTAGGTAGTGGATCTAGTTTGAGTTGGACAGTCTACCAAGAAGCGTCCTCTATGTGGAACAAAGGTAATGACTGCGAGGGAAATTTTGCGATTTTTGGTAGGAATTGAAGTTTCAGATACATTTTGTGAATTTTAGGAGTTTGTGAGAAGTTACACAGTGCTACCCAAACTATAGCAGTGAAGCATAATACAATACCACCAGTACCAGTGTCTGTCGGTGTCTGTCTGTCTGTGACAGAATTTCGAGGCAAAGGTCTGCAAACGCAAAGGCATAGGTACAATGAATCCTCGAAAGTACCTACTGTACTCTGTGCTAAAAGTGCACTACTTCTGGTAGTAACTGTTAGCATGTCTACAACGAACTGGGGTATACTTTTCGAGAACGTCTGCTCTATTCGGTCTTTTTCGCTAAAGTATTAGATTTACACTATGCTACGTGCTGCGAATTATAGATTATTCAGTAGCAGTTGCTGACGGATTTCTGCTATTCCTCCCTCCCATGCCTATGTCATAGTCATAGCCCTAGCCATGGTTCACACTCACACAGAGGTATTATGTGGGGATTGGCAATATTATAATACATTTTTGTCTGGTCTTCTCACTTCTCTAGCATCTTCATCCTACTGTTACAGTTATCCTTCTTCCATGTAATTATGTAGTTGTAGGAGGAAGACGAAAATAAATAGCAATCTACATTAAATTATAGCAGTGCAGCACTTGAGCCACGAAGCCGAAGCCGAACACGAATACATTAGACAGAAAGTTATCTGCACCTGAATACAAACACGAGTACTAAATACGTAGAGGAATACAAAAGATAATATAGTATTTATTTACTTATAGATGATCTCAGCGAGGAGCGATACGATAGGAAAACGAATTGCGAATGCGATCGAGATCGAGTAGCGAGGCATTGGCAAAGTTTATGCCAGACAAATATCAAATAAATACAAATACTAGTACATATATCCATAGCCATAACTATAGCCATGTCAGCATCATCATCATCCACAGAGCCATAGCCTTAGCTAGCTGTATCACAGCTTAAAGAAGAAGAAGAACGGTACCAAAGGCAAAGGACTCTTGCACACTGACAGACTCGAGAGACCAGCGAACTCGAGTGTTCCATTTATTTGTAAATAAAAATGCTGTCAAGTTAAAAGTTAATTACTACCAACACCAAAGCCAAAGCAACAACAGCAACTACATTTACAACTGTACTAGATCAAGAACTTACGTGTACAGAAGTTCACACAGATATATACATCTTTGTATACATACGATTACAATTATATCTATTAACGTGTAGATACTTGGTTGTGAATGGTAGGTAAATTGTGATTAAATGTGAACGGAGTTAGAGTGAGTTTGGTTGGGGTTGTGGACGGTGTGGACGGTGTGGGGGACTTCACATAATAAACTGTTTGTCTTGGTGTAGGTATAGGTAGTACGATTATGATTATGCTGTACGATATTGTGCAACTGCAGTTATTGCATTTTGGCATGTCACTTTGTCATTCGTAATTTCGTTGCCCATTTGGTTTATGTTTTTCACTGGTTCACTCAGTAGTGCGTGTAGAGTACAGTCAACATCAACAGTCTCTGCCGTGCAAGGCAAATCGAGCAAGTGCTTTAAGGAATAATAAATGACTAGTACTGCAATTTTTTGATTTTGTTCTGCACCGCGATCGCGACATCGAATAATCGAATCCTTTTACTTACAACTACAACCAACAACTTACTTAACATCACCAAGGCCGAAGTGCAGTTTGTGTGTTTTTTTAGTTGATAGTTACATAAGGTTGAAATGTCAAATGTGATCATCTCCCCTGATTCTGCCATATTCCTAGCCATTCCAGTTCCAAGTTCAATTTCAACAGAATGGTAAATCATTTTATTAAATTCATTCTCAATTTGAATTTCCATATTCGATATTTTAGCTTCAGCACCTGTGACCTGACTTCGAATTGTGATTGTGATTATAACATGACCCAGGGGGATGGAGTATACTTTTGATTCATGTTTGATATTTTCTTTTTCATCCTGTGACTTCTTCCATGTCCCTTGCTGCGTGTTTGGTGGTTCATTCGTCATTGTTTTGTGACTTCGATTCAATCATGTCGGATTTCAAGATGCAGAAGGTCATTGACAGAGTCATAATGTAATGATATAATATAACCATTTGTCAGTGTTAATAGTACACATGGTTTCGGCAGTGATAATTAAGGGAAAATAGTTATTTCAGTGTTTTTCAGTTCCGTTTTTGAGTTTTATTACAATTTTCGATTGCCAATCGCAGTGGCTGTTGCGATGCAGCTTCAAGGGTCAGTTGCACTTGTTTCTGGTTGATTTGGATTTGGGTTCGAAATTTATCTCTTAATATGGGAGGTTTTGTAACTAGGTTTATTTATAATATCTACTACGGTGACAGTCACCCTGAGTGTATTTTGTTATCATAATAATGTTTTGGGAACTTGTGGTGTTTGAAATTATTATCAAACATTATTCAAGCGATTTAAATGCTTTTATTCATTGGTCATCAACATTTGCTGTTTGCTGGCCTGGCATGCTGGTATTTGTAGCCAGGAAGAGATCCAGTTATTTCTATATAGTTCACATTTAGAGAACACTGTGATTGTCATGATTCTCATGATTCAAATTTTTAAATTCATTTTGAGTGACATAATTATTAATACCGTTGTAATTTTGAAGTTAAGTTTTGTGGTTGTTTTGATTTTATGCGTATGCTATTTGCACCGTAAAGTTCAGATGCACAAGTGTACGATTCATCGTTCGTTGATCGTGTAACGGTTACACAGCCCAGTTGTTATAAATCTCATTATCTTTGATTGTTGTGGTGTGGTCTTCGATGTGGTAGCTTTTGCTCGCTAGAAAATTCAGATTTGATAAATATTTATTCAGGAATCTGTGGAGACTTACGAACACCCCTAGAAAATGTATGCAATATTAAATAAAATAGAGTATCTACCTAGTTGGTATTTGACGTTTGAAAATCAATTATACTCTCATGTGGAAAATTATCGTTTGTATGTCTTTACTGCAACATACGTTTTTAATTGTGAAAACATTTATTTGAATTCGAATGTGTATTTGTTATAACACATTTCTTGTGCTTTTCCATTTTAAGTGAGCTTAATTTTATAAAGTAAATCCTCGTTGCATAATCAATTAAATTGTGATTCTTAAGTAATTGTGTAAAATATTCTTATACATGGGAGCAAACATTCGGAATACATAGTGCAGTAGAATATCATTACGATGTAAGCACTTCCTCAGTAATTGCTGGTAGTTTATCTTTTAACAGAAAATTGTTATATTTACTGGCGGTAACACAAATTAGTTCGTAGTTGTCAGGCTTTGTTTTATGTTAAAGGTTATCCCGTATGGTTAAAAATTTAGTTTATGTTAAATTATTCATCCGTCATTTCTTATTTAAAATCAAATGGATCAAAATGATTAGTCCAAATGTTATGTTGCAAATTTCTGTGAAGCAACAGTGTGTGTTTTGTTTTTAATTGAGATAAATGCTCAAATTCTACATGCGATTGTGCATACACAATAACATTTAAATGTTAATCATGATTCAATGATGGGGCAGTGGATAACAATTTAAATGCTGTCAATTTCAGCAGCATACTTGCGATTAGATAAAATTTGAACTTAGTTTTTGCGAACCATTTCCTAGACTAAAAGTTAAAATTATTCAGTTGATGTTTATTGAATCATATTTTGTAAATTGCTGCCAGGATAAGGGTGTAAATTGTCTGCCACATTTAAATTTCATTGAAAATTACATAGTTACCACCTTCTGTCATCCGTATTGTGGTGCTTTTCGGTCAGAAATACACTTACATCGCACATTTTGTGATTAAATTTTACCGGCGTTCTGAGTTTGCTAGCATCATTCTATCATCAGTATCGAGAATGATGCACTGTTGAGGATTGTATGCATTTGTGCATACATATTATAACACATATAGATAGTATCGTGATCGTGAATAGGTACTGCACAGTAATTTTAATTCTCCTGAATGCTACCCTGAATACAAAATGTGCTAGAGCATTGTATTGGTGACTTTAGCTTATCTAGTAACTTGAAGATATTAACGTTTATTCAGTTACGATGCCCAAACGAGTGTTGGAAAAATTTAAGGCACTTTAAAATGATGGTATGCCTAGGTAGCTACGTCAGTAAATTCAAGTTACACTTGCACTTCAGTTTGGAGAAAAGGTCATGAAAAAGTCACTGTATGAAGTCATAAAGCCAATGTAAATTTTCCATTGGGTTCGAAAACCCACCGACATCTTTAATTCGTTGCGTGCTTAGCAAGTTCCTTAAAGGAAATACTAACTGCTTACGTATGAGGACTGAATTGTATTTAATTCAGTATGAAATGGTATGAATTCCTAATCAGAGGTTGAAATGAAACGATTCTTTGGTATTAATAGCATTCGGAAATAATATCAAGTCTTAAAGGTCAAGGGCCTAAAGTCAGAGCCAAAGTTAAAGGTCGTAATGGTGGTGCTGAACTAGCTGTACATTTGTAAATGACACAACTGTCTACTTTCATATTTTATTTGTAGATTTGTCTCGATCAATGTCATTGATTCAATGATTCAAAATCACTTCAAATAATCATTCAATTTTTGACATTTTCAATCAGTTTACCTAATTGGCTTTTGGGATAAACGGAACTGTCAAGAAAGGTTCTGTGATTTTGAACTTCTCAGTAAAACATTCCGCAGTCTTAACGCCGGTAAACGCCATGTCATTATAAGTACTAAAGGATGCACACCATTAAGCCAGTTTCCCGTACGTATAATTTAACACAATACCAAGTCTAGTACCAGTACCTACTAGAAGCTAGACTTCTATGCGGTTATTATTATTGTAGGTAGTATAGCAAACTATATTGAGGCCAACTAAATTTAAATGTTCGCACTCACAAATTCGCTAAGGTCTGGTTTTTCTTTCTTCACACAATTATAACATTGGCTTACGTTAACTTGGTGCACAGTAGGCGCTGTTCTCATCTTACTAAATGATTCCTACGTAATTCCTAATGGCAATGGGAAATGGTAGGTGTATTCGTGGTACGAAGTTGTATCTCTATCACTTGACTGTTGGCAATGTGCCGCAATTATTTACACGTGCTAAGTGTCACATGTAGGCCATTTGTGTACATTTTGACGAAAGGGAAAAGTTTTTCCACATCCTTTCCTACATCGCATCTCGTAGTCCTATTCCAGGTGTTGTGCATGTTCAGGTATTTCGCTCCAATTTTTAGCTATCCAGTATTCACACGCACGTTGTAAACTTATTAAATCTTCGATGTCTGCTAAGGTGAGTGGAATTTACTTAAGGTTACACAAAATAATAAACAAAATTATGTCGTAGCGTATCAATAATATGGTGACAACATATAGGTCGTATAGTAGAGTTATCTTTTAGATTTGGAGGTACCATGACCAAGATGAACATTGCTATAGTGCAGTGCACGATTTATTTTTTAATATGGGGCCGGACTAGGTCAAGAAGGCTATAAGAATTATTGCACAAAAGTTCTGTAGAGCATTCCAGCGGATGCGATATTATATTATATATATGTATAGGTGGTTGTGTGGTTTCGTCTGCATTTAATGTGCTCGTTTTTCAGTTTGACTTACTTTGTGCCAAGATAAAGTTATAATTATACGTTGTTTTGCTTTGAACCGAAATTTATCTCCAGGTAGTTTAGGAAGTATAAAATGTGCTAATAGATTGACCATACTTTTGTGTAATATTTTCACAGATTAAGCCAATGAATACATTTTACTTGGCAATTTATATAATTTTATATATAGCGTATAATTTATTGGTAGCGTGTTTTGTAGCTACTTTCATAAAAAATGCATAGTATATATAAGTAAACCTACATGTTGAATTATTGAATAATCATCAATCATAAAGATAATAGAAATCAAGCCATTTTCTCAGACCAGAATGCTCAGTTTACAATGGACAAATGAGCTGAGCGAAGTCTTTCGATTTTCAGAAATCTGACTTCTAGATTAGTGAAGATTTCCAATTTTGTATGTATTAAGGAACATTTGTGTCCCTACTATTCAAAGGTTTATGTTATAGTTGGGTACAAAATAAAACTTTATTTTTGACGTTGACGCTGTACTTGAGAGCAGTTTAGTGATTAGAAGTAAGTAATTATTACTTCGATACTGCTGGCGAGGTGTTCCATGTTAAATCCAGGTAGTGTTTTGCCAACCTCTTAAATGGCTTCCCTTTATTGCCATGCGAATGTAAATGTAAATTACATGTATAGCTACCTTGCTGTTAAAAGGTATCTAAGTATTACAACCATGACATTTTGATTGACTAAAATGTTCTGAGGAAAGGACATGCGGCGCACATGTACGTAATGGCCACTATAATAATATTGTACGTCAGCATTTTGTTTCCATTCCATTTCCATCATGTGGGATGGCTGACGCTGATACGCAATATGGAATTATGATAATATGAATTTTGTGGTTGGCAACGTATCTATAAACTTGAGAGTTTCTATTATTACCAAATTATAATTATCACTTTATTTTCGACTGTATGCTACGTACCATATTTCTATTATTAATAATACAATTTAATATATATGACATAGATACCTACCTTGTATTATAACCATACAGCATGAGGGTGAGACCTAAGTCACTTGAGACTGCCTTATAGTCGTTCGCTATATCGTCTTTGAAGAACCAAAATTTGTTATATGCAGTTGGCCCCTTAAGCAGAATGCTAATGTAATTACTACGCCATAAACATTCATTATGCGTAGTAAGGGGCCTAATGCGTGTAACATATTTGGTTCTTCAAGGACGATACATATGTATTTACTTGCGTTGGTGTACTGTTGCTGCACTCTTTGGGCACTGTTTTAAGCGCTGCGTGCTTCTATGTTAATAAGTTAATGGTTAGTATGCAAGTAGTATACTCTTATTATTGATACAGATTAGTACCGATATAGTATTATTAATTATATATACAACTGCAGCAGCCTGCGCCTGAACTGGTCCCAGTTCTCGTCTTAAGATAAGATGAGTTATGATACAAGCTTCAGTTCAGAGTCCGTTTAATTTTAAATGAATGAATATATTCCGTGAGTAAACGAAAGTAAGGACAAGTTTGCATCTTGTATAAGTTACCATACATCCGCCGGGATTTATTTATAATCGTGTTTACAAATTCTATGAAGTGACCTATTTTATGAATGAATTACACAGAATCTCTCGCATCTCAGCATTCGGGTTTTTCTGTGCTGTAAAGTTACAATTGTATAGTAGTTGTTAAAGATGCATAGTGTGTTATGTATTTCCCGTCCATTAAAAGATCCAAAGCATCTATTCATCTTTTGAAACATACAATTTTTTACCTACTCACAAAAAATTTAGTTCTTATTTTGTTAAGATTTTGAAAATATGTTAGCATAATGTTTTGAATTTACTGAATAAATTTAGATAGCATATTTAGATGTTTGAGCAAATGTGCAATATAGGTATACCTGCGCTATGTACCATATCTACTATGTTACCTGTTGGTATAGATCTAATTATATATAAGCTACTAAGTCGTTTCGCAGTCTTCGCAGTTGGCGTTGGAAGTTGGCAAAATATTTCTGGTTGAATTGACCTGACTTTTCCTGTTTAGCATCAAATGAAGGTTTTTCTTACTATATGCTAAATTGAAATTGGGTTTTCGAGCAAAGCGTGTTCCATATGAAACGTTTATACGCATTTATAACATACTTTTACAATATCTGGATTTAGCTTGGCATTTTTATGCGCTATACATTTTTACTTTTATCTACTTGACGTGAAGACAGGATAGGACAGGAGCTGTAAAGTTTTAATTTATTTTACTCACAGATCAGTGTCGGTGGAATTACGTTGATTAAAATTTTACATTAAAATTCAGGCATGAATTACACATGCTGATGCCGAGCTCATGGATCTCTATGAATTTTTTACTCTTTTTGTGAAGCTGATTTAGTTTAGCTATTCAAATTTTTGATCGCAGTGTGTTACTGATGCCGTGTGAGTGTCGTAGGACTAGAACCTTATGTGCTCAGTTGTAGTATGAAATAATGTTAATGTGGGTAATATGTTCATCCTTCACTGACTTCACGTATCCTTGCCATGTCTCGGCCACACGTGGATTTTCTTGCATAATTTTCGCGAACGATTTGTTATTTATCCCATGCAATCTTTCGGCACTGGTAGTAGTAGTGGTACTATATATTATGTAGTAGGTGGTATGCATATATTGGGACTGTTGATAAGGTTGATACTGTGCACTTATTTTTTGTTCTAGTTCTAGTCTTGGTAATCGCAAGTTGAAGTTGAAGTTGAGTAAGAAATTTAAAACGAAAACGATCTTCAGATTCCACTCGTGCATGCTTTCACAAGCATACATTCTTACGTTCTTTTGTCCTGCAGTGGTATGGTATGTTACTGGTATGGCATGACTTGGTTTGGTTCCGTTAAACCAGCTCTTTTCACAGGATTTTCATTTTCAATAAGTTGACGGTTTGTAAAGTAAAGTCAAGTAATGTAGAGTGAAAAAGCTATGCAAGTTGAAAAGTTGGAATTTCCAATCCATTTATTGATCGCTTCATATCTGTAGGTACTTGGGTTAAGATACGTGGATATGTATATACCATTACCATTCTGACTCTGCCTCTGACTCTGGGTCTAGTTCTCGTTCTGGCTCTGGGAAGAAACTGCTTATGGTTGATGTTGATGCCCTGATGCTGACAAAGTTTCGTATGTACTAGCAGTACCTACCTACACTCAAAATAAAATAAGGGCAAACTGCATAGCGGGCTTACTAGGTAGGTGCACTGTCTCTATCTTGAGCATAGTGTCTTTGTTGCTTGTACTTGCGTGTGAGCACCCATTCAACGATTTCAAAATTGCTTTCGATTAACTCATATTACACAGCTAGTAAGTCCAAGCAGCCAGTATTATACTCCATCAAAGTTTCATAAGTTGATCATTAACTGTCCTTTTTAAACATAAGTACGTACATTTATTGCGTATTTGAGGGTTACAACGGCAATTGGATTGTTCAAGTAGGCGAAATGCATCGTTCAATCTGTAATCAAGTATAAAAGACATGACACATATTGGGTTGAAAATTTAGTGTAAGGAGTTTGCTGGAGTAAGTACGCAGCGTCTTTGTGATCAAACCTTTGATGTTGATTTCGATGCCGATGATTGAGGAAAGCATGAGATGGAACGTCGTTAAGTAGGTATAAAATTAAAACTGACGTTAGTTCAGCTTCAAATAGTTAATCCAGCCCTCGCCATCATAATAAACTGCAAGGAATACCGACGAGTAAGTTATTCGTGGAGGAAGGAAAGAGATAGAGAGTCTAAATAGTTGAATTTGAAATTCAAGTCAAAGCTAATTGCATTACTTTTGTTAAATTGTCTTGCCACGCTTTGACGCAAATAAAAATTCTATTTAATTTAAAACAAGTGACATGTGGATGTGGGGCTCTTTCATCATCCGTTTATTTTGAATGGTATATCCTGTCACTGTCCTGTCATCCTGTCTTGTCATCTCCGTGATTTGACTATTCTAGTCTTTGAACTGTACTATGACGTTTTTGGTTCGAATTATGTATGTATCTAATAAAAAGTCGTTCGCATTCTCTTTTCCTTAAATTCGACTCGTGTACATTCTATATGTAATTCTATGAAGTAGGGATTACCGCGACATTTCAGGAAAGAATTAATTATGTGGCTAAATTCTCTACGCAAATTTTTTCATGGGAAAAACCGCCACGGCCATGGTCGTTGTTCTCATCGTCAGTCTCAGAAAGAGTTGAGTTGAGTGACATTTCTTTGGTCGTAAGCAAAACCGGAATGTTTTGATCACCGATAAACATTTTTATACCGTGATCGTTTCAAATTTTACTAGTTTATAATTGAAGTGAATCGCTCATTTGTGTGGCAAATTTTGAAAATTTTAATAATCCTACTAGTATTAGTAATACTAGTTTGAATTCGAAATTAAAGCCACAACGGAAGTACCTACATCCGGGTATAAAATAATCTGATTGTAACACGTCAGGAATGTATAGGTATGTCTAGGTTTCTAATAGAGATGGAATTGTATTTTGTAAGAGCCGCTAAAGAGATATATCTAATAAAAATCATTGTTGAAGGTGCAACCCCTATGATTAAAACCTATAAAATCTGTTGTTGAAACAAGGAAAAATTGAATGCTGCAATCACACTGGAAATAATTTTTCAGTGGAAAAAGAGCTGCAATACTGTTGATTGTTAATCGCTACTCCGTATGATTCAGTGTGAAGGTAGTGAAAAAATAGTTTCATTCACAATAATGAGTAAAATAATAAAATAAAATAAAATTTAATTTCAAGAAAAAACTTTGGAATAACTTGTGAAACGATTTCCATCACGATTGTCGCATACTACTGAGCCAGTTTTATTTTTGAACGAGCTGGATTTTGAACTTGGATATTTATGTACCGTATGTCTTCCAATTACTCCCGGGGAAGTTATTTCTTTTTTTACCTTTTAGGGGAGGGAATTATTTGAGAGGGGGCGTTATTACTTACTTCAGTATGCAATTCTGCAATTTAACATTATATTGAAGCGGAAGTTATTGGAGAGGGGGAATTATTAGGGGGTGGGAAATTGTTTCCATTTCTTACGTTTCAAGGGAGGAAATTATTAGAGAGGTGGAGTTAGTAGAAGACATACGGTAATGCTTTTTTGCTCTCATGTATGAGATTCTACGTTGCTAGAGAGTTCATTCAGTAGAAATAATTTATTATTTAAAATTTTAAAATATTAATATACTATTTAGCATTTTATCTTCCGAGAATGACTTGTTGGAAATCTTGCATAAGTAGAATGTACTAAAATAATTTGTAACAACCTTTACTTTTTTGACCTTCCTAACATATCATAATTATGACATATATGTCAGCTATTGCGTATATATATATATATATACCGTAAAACCTCCAATTATAGCCTGCCTCTAATTTTAGCCGGCTCAAATCGTATACATTTCGATGGCCGAAGGAAAAAGTAAATGTTTACAATTGTAGTTGGAGCTATAATTAGAGGTTTTACTGCATACATTATTTTGCTATCCTACCTATCCTTTAGAACACTGCACAAGGCAGAAGCCAAATCTCGACTGTCTTTAATTTCTAAAGATAGTGTAATATATTATGATATTAGGGCAAATGTGACATTTAAATAAAAATACAAAATATATGCCTAATTATATGCATTCATTTCGAATAAAGTAGGTATTTGATTAAGTGTCAAAGTTTAGGGTTGATCGTACTGCTTGGTTATTAGTATGTTAGTAAAGTGCAGCAGCTTGACTCTTTGTTATCTCTTTGATTTCAGTTCATTTTTTGTCTCATAGACCTAGAACATTTTCTGTTTCTATTCATTCTGTGAGAAGATAGTTGCACTGCAGTTTCTCGTCTGGTAGATAGATGATGAGACAGTAAGGATGGAAATGCACAGCTTGAGGCTATCTGGTGATATGGAGTCATTAGTTTTTATTTGTGTCCTAAGACCTGCAGTGAACGAGTGAACATGCTGATAATTTTTTCTATTTTATTTTTCTGTGTATTCCTATCAGTTCAGTACCAGCACTAGTTCCAGTACCAGTTCCAGCACCAGCTACAGTACTGGAACCCTACCAGTGCTTTCTTTTTTCATTAGATCCGAAGGCAAAAATGCTGAAATAGTAAAACACACTTCGTACAGAATAGGTATGTATGATGTGTGCATGTATTCATAGTTCGCCAACGAAGCCGAGGAGAGTATTACGCTAACTTTATTTATTTCGGAGTGATGCCAGTTCCACATCGCCATCGCCTTCACCATCACACAGACGTGCATGCGGCGTACGTACAGACTGAATAGGGGAATAAAATACAGTAATGCAGATGCAGAAAAGAAGATGCGAACTTGGTTTCGTATCTTCCTCCCTAACTTCCTAATGACTGCTTTTGCCTCTATTTCGTTTTCATTTCGTTACGTTACGTTGCGCTACGTTTACGTTTGGGCCCTAGGTCGGTTGGTAGGTCGGTATCGTTCGAAGTTGTTAATTTAGGTGGATGCAGCAACTAGACACCAGAGCCAGGAATCACATCAACGTGGACGTGGACAGTGATTGTCAAATAATTTATTCAGGTGCCTCAGACGAGTCTGAGTTTCTACAACAATGTTACTACAGGGTAAAGGTTATATGGTCGTGAAGAAACCAACGGTGAAACCTTAAGATTTAAAAATACAAGTAGGTATAACACTGGCTAAAGTAGTTGTATTTTAAAGCACCTATAAAGTGCAAAACATTTTGTATGTGTACAAATATTAAATTCACGTTGCATTTTATATACGACTAACATTGGAGCCAGTAAATAGCACTGGATTTTATTTTATTTCCGAGCTTTCGAATACGCAATGGTACCGTTCTCAGGAAAGACAAAATTAGTTTATTCTGTTTCAGTTTCGTATGTACATACAAGTCTGGAAAATTAAACTTTTCACTTTTCCTCTTTACATGTTTTGAAGCTGTGAGCAACATTCTCTTTACAAGTGTTCAAAACCCAAAGAAAATAAGATCAAGGTCCATCGTGTTTCTAAAAATACAACATGGTTGTAGTCTGTAATAATATTCGGTAGTTTTAATTGTATGGTAAAACGCAGATACTTCGCGCCATTTCTCAGAAAAACGACATAAGACCACTTGCACTTTCTCAATAAAGTAAATAAGAATTGTTGTATCTCAAATTATGTAATTGAAAATGTAGGTAGGTAGGTATTATGTTTTGCATGTTTGTTTGGAAACAACTTCGTACGTAGCACCTACTTCAAGGACATTGTATTGTTGTCTCCTTGTGACAAATTACAAGGCTATTTAGGTTCTTATAGCTGGGTTCTTATAATTCATTCATTAGGCAATATCATCGGGTCAGTAGAGTCGTGGCCACCGCACCGCTGCCTGGTTTTCTTCTCCTCCTTGGATACTACTTGGTGTGAATGGTACATTTGTAAAACTGGGTATGACGATGCAGACTGGGTTTGTGTGAACATTCGTAAATTATAAATAAGGTGGATGTTGGGCTAGGAATGAAATGAAACGGCTTTGCTGCAGGAATTGGTTGGTGCAGTTGTGTTATGTCTACCATATCAATAAGGTAAAATATTACATACCACTACGAAACTCAATTCAATACTTTGGTGCTTTGAAACGGGAATGATATCGTTGATTTCGGCCACATTGGTATTCGGGCAATTAATTGAATCAAAATCAAACAAATTAATTGATCATTTTTATTTTCCGTTCCGTTGGTTATACATAGGTAGTTGCCAAGGCAAAGATAGTGCGGGTGAAAAATGTAATTGGGTAGTAGCTCGTTTTTTCATTATTTGGTACTGGTCTGCGGTGTTCTCTATTTGAAATCCCCTTCTCTACCCAACTGACTTCGGTGTTCTAGGCCACAAAAATCTTCTCTACCCCACTGTCTGCGGTGTTCTCTACCTCAATAAAGTAATATAGTAGAGAGAACAGTTCTGAGGTAGAGAGCACTGTAGCCAGTCGGGTAGAGAAGGGTTTTGAGGTAGAGAGCACTGCAGACATTGGTAGAGAACTCTCATCGTCAGACCAGTACCTCATATTTTTATAGTGGAAGTCTACAGATATTTTAAATATGTCATTGTTGTATAGCCTGCATGAACTCTTGGTTGGTTCAGAGACTATGTAATGTGGGTACATAGTTCTAGAACGGGTATCCTGACTGTAGGTCCCCAAAGCAGGAGCAGGGAGGTGGGCATTTCGCTCCTGAAATATTTTGTAATGATTGCGACAATAGATCAACAACAAAATCATTCCAGCATTATATGACAATGACATATTGAATCACATTTTAAACTATTGCTGCCAAACAATGCTAGAACTATAAACAAGCTAAAAAATTTCGAGTGAAGTACCTATAACATTACTCGAGCAAAAATTTGTGTTTAAATTATAACTACGGAATTTAATGAAATATATATATACCTATATATGTATATATCGTCGTTGAAGGTGCAAAACTTAACATCCTTTTAGTAACGTTATGGGATTTATCGGAGGATGTTAAGTTTTGCATCTTCAACGACGATATGTAGGTATATACATATATACATACAGAACTGCACTACCTATTAAACTTAAACGTCCGATTTGGAATCAAAAGCCTTGTAAGACATCTACATTAAGTTTAATTTAAACACTACGTAAGTGTATCAGTATCAATAATGCATTCGTCTTC
The DNA here is from genome assembly GCA_036851915.1 of Ptenothrix huangshanensis. NCBI lineage: Eukaryota > Metazoa > Arthropoda > Collembola > Symphypleona > Dicyrtomidae > Ptenothrix > Ptenothrix huangshanensis. Next base: position 18,251 of record JAAXYX010001020.1, read on the forward strand.
TGCTGTTGCTCATGTATGGATTTTGGCTTACCACACTGATCAGATATTCGACAAAAACAGAAACTATTGATACAACATCCGGCTTAGAAAATAGTCAGTATATGTTACCAATCCCATTCAGTCAAAAAGGGACGAAAAGGGCTACTTGGGTGGTTGGGATTAATACGGAGTGTAATCTGTTGAGATACAATGTCAGTGAAACAGACGATTCCTGGTCGAAATATGTACGTGTGTAGATTCGTAGGTACTTATCTATATGTTGGTATGTCGTTACCTAGTTGGCTATTATTAGATTAAAGAGCTATGGTAGGTTGCGTGGTAGGGTAGATAAATTAATCATTTCCTATACTGTTAGTTTCGTTTTCAAAATCAACTGAAACATATGCGAGTGTTCTATTTAGCTGTTGACTCGACTTACAAAATACATTAAAGTAAATTTCATCGAATATACAGTTACTTACATACGATTAGATGGTATAATTAAATGTCGTAGCAGTGGATCAGCTTTAAATGCTATTGCGCTGTACTTACCTCAATGTACATTAAACTAGTATGACAGGTGGTGTCAGTAAAAGGACAACGTAGGTGAACGATAGATACATCGTGAGTATCAGCTTTGTACTTCGTAGGCATTTCATTTTCGTCATCCTTTAATGTCTTGTAATTGTAATGTATCGTTGCCATTTGCTGTTGCCCTTACTCGATTCGATTCGATCTACAGTAGTATAGTATCATCACAGCACCACCACAACCCCCAGGTCCAGATATCAGTAAAGTCTTGTGCGTTCATCATAATGATTATAAAATAAGGTTTTTATTGTTGCGGGATGCTGAAGTTGCAAGCTGCAGTCGCAGCCATTCTACATTTTCCAAAAGTTTGACTTTAATTCTGGCTCACGGCTGTGGCACAGCCTCGTAAAAATAAAAACTGTATATATGTATAATATACTGGTCTGGTCGACGTTACACGCAGCAGTTGTGTTTTGTAGTTTTCGAACAAACATTTAGTAGCTTACGTATACGTAGATTTTTATTGATAATTATTACGAATGGCGAATGCGAACAGTGGATTAGAACAGAAACAAGTTAGCTACAGTATTACGTTGTAGGTTTACGTAACATAGCTCAAGAACTTTCCTTTGGATGTAGAATAAATATCAGATAAATAAGATGTATATATACGTGCCGTACCTAAGTGCAGTTTTCAGACTTAGTTTGGGTGCCGTGTGTACTGTAAAAAGACTCCTCAATAATAATAAAAAAATAAGTTTGTATAGAATAAAACTGTGACTATAAAGTGGTTTGGTTTTCGGCTTACAGCTAGTTACTGAAAACACATTAGAAGGGAAACAGCCATAATCAATTTATGTATTGTATGTACCTATGTATGTGTGTATTTATATAATATATGTGTCTATGATAAATCATATTATGATTAACGAGCTTTGAAACTGTTTGGACGAAAGAGGAAAGTGCTTACCATTACCAGTGGAATTACTTTGCCTTGCCTTGCCATGATTTTGTGATGTGATTACGAATAAAGTAAAATCTCAAACTCTAAACCCATTACGTCTATAAAGTGAATAAAGCAGGCTAAATGAATAGTAAAGACTATGTTTAGGTAATATTGTGTAGGTGTCTGCATATCATTCATCTAAGAGCAAAGGAGGATATCTACACGTGTCAAAGGTTGTCGTATTGACAAGTATGCAAAAAGTTCGAATGAATATCTTCCTGACCAACTTTAGTAGGACGATTCTGCATTGCATTAGAATACAAGTGCAAGCATATAGGTATGTTTGATGCACAGGCCATCATGCAATAGCTATGTTTGGCTGAAGTTTGTGAAAGTGTAATTATAGTTACATAGAGTGTTTTGCAATTTAAACGACATTTGTAATTATAGAAATTTAATGGGCACCGGCAGCACTAGCTGGATTTATGTATAGCTACAGATCTTCGCATGATTATATTTTAATTACGAAACAAAACGAAATGAAGTGAAGGTCACTATATCGATATATATGTAGGTTAGATCGGTATGAAGGTTTATACATGAGATGAGATTAAGTTATGACAGAGAGTCATTATTGATTTTACTTATCTTTATCTTGAATTTGAAATTAAGGTAGACGTGGGTTGTAGGTTTAATTCTTGAAACTGTGTTTGTGTGTTTACAGTGTGGGAGTAGAAGGTGCTTCGGTCTTGATCGTCTTTGGTGTACATACTCGTGGAAGTACATGAGCTCTTTAATAACATTTGTTTTCGTCTAACTTCGTTGCCGTTGTGGATTCGTCGGTCGGAGTTTGCTCTTGCATGCTCCTTCGTCAAAACCATTGCTGCTCTCTACCCGTTACCTATACACTCCTGCCTGGTTGGTGAAGAGACCGTGGTTTCTGGCTCGGGCTCGTCGTGTGAGAGCTGAAGTTGAGATATGAGCGAAGTACATGGGGACATGGCATCTACGGCGTCTAGGAAAACGACTTCGGATATTTCACCGTCTGCCTATGCGATGAGCACAACCGTGGAAAGATCAGCGGAGTGTGTCTTGGCAGTTTTATCCTCGAATACGATGGTACCTCCGTACGGTCGGAGTATCAGTTCACCATCCGGCACCAGCAGTAGCAGCAGCAACGGTGGTGGTGGTAGTGGAGGATCATCGTCGCCTAAGAAACAGCACAGTCCGAATCAGAAACATCACTCACAGCAACATCATCATCATTATCAACAAAGCGCCCACAGCCATGGACATGGCTATGGAAGTGGAAGTGTATCTCATCCTTCATTAATGTCCTCGTCGTCAACGTCGTCAACATCACCGACTTCGTCGCGGAAAAGTTTCCCTGGAGCCACATTAAATAGTAGTAGTAACGGCAGTAATAGTAATAGTGCAACTATGGGAACTGGAACCGTATCCACGACATCAACATCCACTTCGTCAGCCACGTCAACCCCGACTGATCATTACAATCAAATATTTCAAGATAATCATGAAGCTATTGACCATGAGCATGGGCATGGACATGAGTATGAAAAGGATATGGTAGATGCTCCGGAGGACGATTATATTGAAAATGAAAACGAGGATTATTGTGATGAGGGGCAGAGTATTAGTGAGGATAGAAGTCTGACGGACAGTATACCAGACTCATTTCATACGCCTAGTGCTTCAATTCAAAATCTCAGTGTATCCAGTCAAAAAGTATCAGCGTCGATAACGATAAATAATAATAATAATAATACCGGCACTAGTATTGGTGGTGGTAGTCTAAACAATAGTGCGCGTTCTTCAGTGCGAAGTACAAGTTCAAAAAGTGGATCAGGATCTGACTCTGGTCATAGCAACTATGGGGGTGAACTGGGGGAAAATCGTGATAGAGGAAATAATCATCAAGCACTAATCACTTCCTCTAGTGGAAGTGGAACTATAAATAGCAACAGTGGTGGTGGGGGTAGTGGCGGTGGAAGTGGAAATGGATCAAGTGGATCTTCTAAAACTGACTCAACTGAAAAATTGAAAATTCCTAAGGATTCAAGTCCTAAGTCAAAAAAGGATCATCGAGATTCCAGTAATGCTCCCTCATCCAGAGGCTCTCCGGAGAACCCACAGCAACTGAAACACAGTAGTTGTGATCTTCCGTTACCTTTGGCAAATTTGAATTCGGAGTTATCTCTGAGTACAGAGTCAAATGTTTCCAAAGATAGTAGCGGATCTAGTAGCGGTAAAGAATCTAAAGAAACAGTCTATGTTAGTCCTCATTATGCCCCAAAACCTAATAAGAAGAAAATGTGGTATCATGTTTTTTACCCATCCTATAAGACCAGAAGTGGAGATTTCAAGAAGATTTTTAAAGATTTGCCTCTGGAAGAAAGGCTTATTGTAGGTAAGAACCATCGACTGATGTCAATGCGTAATTTGGCTGATTTGAATGTGGAATCAGAGGAAAAAAGTTGCAATCATTACAATAATACCATGATATTTGGTTCTTTACTTCATGCTCAGATGTGTTTTATATTTGATAATCTACAATCTCCACTCTAGACATTTTAACTTTCGTAAATATAAAAGTCATTAATCACTTCCGTTTTCATTCACTATATGAACAGCAAATTGGTTCGATTTTTACTGGATGTATATTACAGGGTGATTCATAAGTCTTCGTACAGAGTTTTTGCATATAACAGGAGTTCTATTAATTCAATTGACTTGAAATTTTGTCCACACATTGTCAGACCATCTAGCTACGTACAATATTTTGGACAATCAAAATAATCTATGTTTGATTAAACACGAGCTCGAAATCGAGATTAAAATTTGGGTCCCTGTGCACGCGAGCAGTTTGGTGAAAAACCAGCCCAGACTGCAACAAGGGATTTTTTTAAGGAGTCCAAATTTTGATATCTTTTAGTGTACAGGATGGTGTCTCAACGTGATAACACAAAATAGTCCAATGGGTTCAGATTGGAGATGCAGGAGGGTATTCGTGACCACCGGTAAAGTCCAATCTTCAAAAAGTCAGCTTTTCTTATGGACTTTTAACATGGCGCGTACACGGGAACCCAAATTTTAATCTCGATTTCGAGCTCGTGTTTAATCAAATGTAAATTATTTTGATTGTCAAAAATAATGTACGGAGCTAGATGGTCTGACAATGTTTGGACAAAATTTCATGTCAATTGAATTAATAGAACTCCTGTTATTAAAAAAAAACTGTGTACGAAGACATATGATTCACCCTGTACCTATAATTATAAAAAAACCAAACTCGCTGTGATAGTAGAGTGGATTTAATTGATGTGTTGAACTGAATCGTTTAAATTTCAAATATTTTCAAATTTTAGACTACTCTTGTGCACTTCAACGGGAGATTCTTGTTCAAGGCCGTATGTACGTGTCACAAAATTACATTTCATTCTATGCAAACATTTTTGGATGGGAGACTCAGACGTCTATACGATTCAAGGATATAGCTTCAATTACGAAGGAGAAGACTGCCCTAGTCATTCCAAATGCGGTTCAAGTGTCCACGGAAACAGAGAGATTTTTCTTCACATCCTTTGTAACACGAGATTCAACTTATGTGATGCTCTTTAAATTATGGCAAAGTTCACTCTTGGAAGATGTACGTAACGTAAGAAACAGATTGCTGTCAATGTTTAATCTGTGTATGTATGTAGTATGGTACTTAGTATGTATGGCTTGTATGTTCGCCGGGAAGAAAAGTTTCGTCTTTTTGTGTATGAGAGAATGAATGAAGATATATGTTCACTAATTAAATCCCATTTCAGCAAATATCAATATTGCTCTCACCGCAACATGCAATATGCCCTACCTACATTTTGAAATAAGCAGCAAAGCAAAAATTTCGAATCCGAACACCCTTTGGAGTGAGTTGGTTGTCAACATCCGCTTTTGGCCTATGCAGAACTTTTATTATGATTGCAATTAGACGGCGACAGCTAGTTTGCTAGCTAGTTTCAATATTTCGTTTTGTATGTTTTACGTTTCTTTTTCCATTTAAATCAGCAAAATTCTCACGGCACATGCGGTATGAATCTAAAACTTTTGCTAAAATGCTTTATGGTAAGCAGTAGCTTCTATTTTTATAATCTTTTGGCTTGGAAACGAGAATGATGATGCAGAGGAAAATTTTCTTATGATTCAGTTCTAATTCTAAAACGTCACACACGACATCGAAATCGAGACCGAGCGAGACCCAGCAGGGGGTGCTATTATATATTCATTTTTAATGCTAATGCTATAAATATGCACATTTTGTAATTATATTAAGAGTAAAAGTTCAAGCTTCAAGCAGAAGGAATTTTTCTTCGTACATATTTTAGTTTGTTGCTTGTGACATATGACTGCATTTGTAGTCCGTGACTAATTAAATTATTAATAACTTGTTCACTGTTGGTGACTATTGTCTAATGCACCATTTGATTGCAAAGGAATTGTGAATGCATTTAATAATAACTTTAAATCCTTTAAGTCTGGGTGGTTTGCTTTTTTAATCAACTAATCTAATAACTTTTGATGCACTTGTTTTATTGTCATTGTCCTTTGTAAAAAGTATTGTTCATAAAGTTTCACCTAATGTGCACTTCGGTACACACATGATTAGATGTGTATTATATTTGCAAATAAGGTCAGCTTTATTGTCATTGGTTTTCCTTGCCACAAACTAATAACCTTGACTTTAGTTGCCTTGATTCGAATTAGTAACTCACGTAGTGTAAATATTAGTCAAGGGAAACTATAATATTGAAATTTCGGCATGACACTTACCTAATCTAATAAATACGTATATTATTCCAAATACTTGCATATCTCACGTCTATTTGCTTGATGGCTAGATGCAAGTATTTGGGACTATGCTAGGATGAGGAATAATTAAACATTTTACTCATTTGTTGTCCTATAATTATTACCCGTAAATAGACACTGCCCACAAAGGAGATCTGGAAATTGGTTCATTCCTGCTATGGGGAAGAGCTGGGCGTGGCGAGTGAAGAAGATACCGAAGAATTCCTAGCGTGTGCTCCTGGGTACTTGGTAAACGCTCCAAGCGTGTCAACTTTAGTGTCCAACAGTGATGCAGATGACAGTAAATCAATAACTGAGATCGATGCACAGGTTAGTTTTGCTACCCATTTTCAATATTTAATCATGATTGGAACTGTGAACGTCAAGTGTCCGTTCTCATGTAGCATTTTATTATACCTACCTAGATACCTGCCTGCTTATTAATATTACACATCTGGTATATATATATATATATATATATGTATATATAAGTATATATATGTATATTCGCATTCACGTGAAGTTTGAATTCATAATAATACTATTTTCGTGTATTGTGGTCACCACACCATGGTGTGATAAACCGATGCGGTGGTGTGTGGGTTAGTTTTGCTCTCACTCGTGTTGGCTGAAGTAGTGCATGAAGCTTTCGTGCGTAGCTGTAACCTCCGGCTGCGTGTAACTATTATATAATGTAATTATGTTTCTCCACTACGTGCGTATTTTCACTAAATTTCAACATATCTATAAATTATGGAAATGGAATAAATAGCATCAATGGACTTCATATCGTAATCGTAAGGCCAACGCCTAGTACAACCTCAGAATTACATTAGGTCTTAGAATATGTATGTTGGTTGAAAGTAGGTCCAATCGTACTCCGATGCAGTGGGCGGGTGATAAGACATTTTTACTCGGTCTTTGTCGACTTCTAGATTAAGCTTATTTGTTGTAAAGTTTGATCTTCTTAATGCAGCAGCCTAGTTTATGTACCTACCTATCTAACACACCGGCAACTTTATCACCATTTTCGCGAATGTACCGACACCTACTCAAATTATGTGTACCATGTATGTTGGAACATCATTTTGATTCAATTATTCGATTATTTGAATGCTTTCGGTAAAAAGTTTCATTTGTAGACCACCCACACTTTTCGTGAGAGAATGTACATACAAGGTTATCACCAACCAAGTAATTTCGAGTCGTGGCTGATACTATATTAAATTCTCGGCATTTAAGTTCCTGGAAATGTTATCCCATTACGCATAGTACATACCTACTATGTTCAAAAATGCTTGTCTAAATCCAAATTTTGGAACAGGAAGCCATCAGTAGAAGAGTAGACATTGTATGTTTCAACTTGTGCAATTTACTGGTGTTAGGATAGAATTCACAGTTTTATATTCCTGTATATACAGATATATTCTTTATTTTCTTCCTTAATATTGAAAGTTTTCACATTCTCTAGATCAAGATTAATTGCGAGTCTTACATTGTCTTCACTAAGACAATATAAGTTCCCATTTTTCAGCAAGTAAATACAAGGCGTAATATCTCTAATTCATGTTTTTCCTGATGTAAAAGCAATATGATTCTCCAACGTGCAACCACGTTTGGAATATGCATGTCTGAACTGCATGGAACACTTTGCTTTCCCTAGAGTGCCCGGCCTGGTCTTCTAGGAAACCTGCTATAAGTATGGGTTCCTTCTTCAGCGCCTGTCAACAGTAATGACTTAATAATTTAATTTTAATCATATTAGGTCATTAATTATTATTTACTTATTTCTGTCTAGTCAGTCTTCATCTTTCGCTCGTGTGTAATCGGACTTAATATTCGATTTAAGTGTGACATCCGCTTTATAGTTTTAATACCTATACTTTGAGGATAGAATGTCAAAGGGTTCTGTTATTTAGAGAATATCGTCATTTAAGACTCAAAATGAGGCATGTCCATGAACTCACTTAAATGTAAAGTGAGGCAAATCCAACTAGGCTTCACTGAACTTATCTCACCTTACACTGAAGAATTCACGGACATGCCTCATTTTGTTTCTAGCAATTTTTGGACTTGCCTCATTTTGACTCTTAACCGACGATATGTGGTTTGTAACCGAATATCCTGGAGATGATAATTTTGACATTTTGTCGAGTAAAGGTATGAAATATTCTCATTTATTATTCAATTCAAATCTGCAAAAGCCAGTGCTATAATAGTTTAATCGTTAATCCTATTTATCATCATAGTTTCATCTCTTGCTGTCATCAGTCACTCCGGTTATTTCTAGAAGAAGGAGCTAATCAGGTCACGCAGGTTCAGGTTGATTATTGTCTTGGTGATTATTTGTATTGAATAAAAAACGCATATAATTACATATACCTATATAAACATAAAGAGCGAATTCCTAGACAAAAATTACTCTTCGTCATTCTGTGGGAAGGTTAAAATGTATACAGTTCTGTAGAACCGACTTGTCCTTCGTCCTTATATCAACCAAACTCCTGCTCTGACGAAGCACATAATTAACAGATAATATCTGTGTTTACAGTCTGGCATTAGACTTGAATGGAAAACACAAAAAAGTCACAATCTTGTTTGATTATGTTGTGTTTGTAAAGTTCGGTAGGTGCATATGTTGTGCTGATGATATTTGGCAGTGTGAGAGTTTGTGTAAGCACTGTAAGCATTATGTTATATCTAATCTAAATTAATGCTAATGTTGTTGCTCAAAGTCGGCTCAAATCCAAATCTAAAGCAACGTGTGACAAGAATTGAGAAAAATGCTTGTCTACTTAGGATTCGACGAATTTGTAATTGGAAGGGGTTCTCTACTAGTCACCCTCGTCAAGCAATTATAAGTTACCATGATTCAGTTTTCCAGAAAACGACTGTCTATTTTTACTTTCTTTAAGGATGCTTTCATTCTGATTTACGATTCTTGCGGAATTACATATGTGCATGTGAAACATGAAG
>JAAXYX010001021.1:0-27531 GCA_036851915.1 Ptenothrix huangshanensis
TGTGGAAGTTCCGGCTAGGCTTTAAATACAAATACCAACACTGACCTCGTCCGTAGCCGTAACTAATCCATCTATCATTTTGTAAATAAAGGTGAAATCCAATTAAACTGAAAGCTGATATATAACAAGAAAAAACTGTACGTGGATCCAAATTTTAAATTGTTAAATTATCTGCTTTTACTGTTCTTTCGTATTTTCAAAAAGAAATAATGAAGGAACATTTTATTATTACTGATTTTTGTTTCTTGCAAATAGAACGAACGTGCTTGCCTAAATTTGTCAAAGCTTATGCTTTTGAACCTATATACCTATACACATGTGGGACTTATAGTCTAGTATCAAAACTTCAAACGTAGTGTTAAATTCATTATTCTGTTCACAAGTTTTCCAACGCTGAATGTGCAATTACTTCAAATGAGTGACCTATCAGTGCCCCACCCTGCCTTGAAATTTCGTGTTGAAAATTGTGTTCAGTTAACAAAGCTGTGCACGAAACGAAATACGACTTAATTAATTTTTCAAGGTGTTATATATTTCTACCTTCGTGCTAAAAGATGGAGTATTCATAAAAATTTGCATGAATCACAAAGTATGGCGGAATGTATGTAGACAAATTACGCCTGTGGGTTGACAACGATGAATGAAGATAAGCGCGAAATTAATTTGATCATCTTTGTCGTAATAAAATAGAAAAGAGGTGTCCATTTAAAATAAAAATTATTATAGATGATTTTGCTTTTGTTACATTTAATCGCATTTTTGTGGGACGAATTTTAGGTTATTTAACTTAAACCATGTAGCCGCCAAAGAAAGTTAATTATAAATTAAATGGTCGGACTTAAATCGTAATTCACACATACCAACTTACCTTTTTCAAAACAATTGCAGTGTTACTGAATATCAAACAACATTTCGGAAGCAAAATTCATTTCGTTAAAATAAATCCACTTCACATGATTCAAAATAGTTGTGTGGAGTGGAGATTGTTAAAGAATTCAACAATGATACAAAGAACTGGTGAGCGTCCCGCACAAGATTTATCACTAGCCAGCCACTCCACCTTATTATTTTTAAAACTCTGTTTTTAATCAGTCAGTCTATGTGTAATAATTTCGAATTTGCTTTAACTATAGAATGGGCTTTTGTACACTCAAACGTAATCGCAGTTAAGTTAATTACTTAAAAATAATTGCAAAGATCAATAAAAAGTTAGGAAAGGCTTAACTTCTATAATTAAAATTGGAAGATTTTCAGGAAGGCTATTAGCGTAAATTTAATTGCCTACATAAATTTTACAAAAGGTGCACAATTTACAACCACAATTTTCTCGCTAACTTGTCTATTTGTTTGAGACAGTTTGCTAATTTATGCGCTGTCAGCAGCGATATACATATATATTAGGGACAATAAACGGGAGTAAAATAAAATGTGATGACCACTTACAATTACAATCTGTGCAAATCTATTTCGGCAGTCGGCACCGCTTGGCGATGGAGTCACGTCAGCGTGGACATGGAAACTACGGTTACGACTCCCAACAACTCTTGACTCTTACTCTTGACTAGTGTCTGTGAAGACGTTCTGACGCAATTGAAGTTGAAGTTTGAGGTTTGAAGTTTTTTGCATGTGTACATCCATACATAGGTACCTGAAAAATCTAGTAATAAATCGAAGCTCGTGAGGAAGGAAGGAAGTAGGGACTCACACTTAAGATGTAGCGTTTTATTTGACATCCTTATTTGCAACTTTTAACAAGTTCATTGCTACATGGATCCATCTGAAGCAAACAGAGTATATTCTTGTGTAATAGCGCGACGAAAAGGGTTGAGTGCCGCAGGTAAAAAACTACAAGGTAGCATGAGCTAATTATACTGCAATATAACCACAACTCCGACACACAAGAGTTTTGGGATGCTGCTGCCTACAAATAGTAGTTATTTTCTGTCTCCACTATAAACCTAAGTATACAGATGCAGATGCATGGCATGTATGAAGTTAAAGCACATTTTCAATTTACAATACGTTGAACCTAGCGTGCAGATGAATACATGTATGCATTAATATGTGTTCAAGATGCGATGAGTATGTAAGATGAGTCCTCAGTACTGTGTGGACAATACACGAAGAAATCGCTGATTTTTTTTAATACAGATTGTTGCTTCAGAATCAAATCCTATGAAACATTACCATCCTTCAAACAATATATCCCCGTAACCGTAATAATAATATTACTGTTACAAGCATTGAATCCTAAATAATACTATTTAGCAATGCTTACCATAATTTGCTACACTTCGGTGATGTAATTGTCTCAAAGGCCTCATGCTGGTGCATGGTATATAATTGCATGCGCTTTCGGGGTAGGATTATACAAAAAAGCCTGCATTTTTACATGTCTACACATTTGCATGGATACAGAGAAGATGATAATGTCAACGAACGAGAAGAGCCTGTAAATAAATATTTACTTCAACTATGTATGTATAGTGCATATTTTGTGAACCCTTCATGACGCTGGCAACGGCAACAATAATGTCCCAAAATTCCTATTTTTTTATTCTGTAGAAAAATGGGACTTGAAAAGCTTATTATAAAGTGTGGTAGTTTTTATGACTGCTTTTTTCTCGCATCTTATCTTCATTTTTCAACTTAGCATAATAATCATAACGGCTTCACGCCTCGAATTATCCTGAATTAAAAAAATTGTCCACTATGATTTAGAAACTAAAATAAAATCCGCAACTTGTAACTTGCATCTTCAGCAAATACTAGTACATATGTAGTATGCGCGTGTATGCACCGAAGACATTGAAAACAACGTTATGCTGTCTACCTGTTTTATAAACATTTTGGTATTAGGAATTGTGAAGACGATGAGGGAACGTTGTAAAAAGTAAGTAGCTGTTAAGCTAGGTATATAATATATTATCTTGAGCTCTGTTGTTATAAAAAAAACTGTTGTTGTAGTGGTACATTGACCATGCCTTGTGTTCGATTACTCTATTCTACATCTACAGTACAGTAAAAAAACACATCAACCTGCATTAGACACTGTGACTCTGGAACGAATTCTGAGGGAATGGTGCAAAAATCTGATATAAAGGGGTGTAGCATTAAGTAATTACTTGACTTCTTAACGCATAGAAAGTATTGTATTCTACTAACACATATAGCCATTTTGAGCAACATTAGCTTTTCGAAATTACTTCTTTCCTAGGTTACTTGTTCACATGGCCGGTTTCTTCGCCAGAAATAGTAATATTCTCACCGTCAGCTTACTTATGTCGATCTTACGACGTATATAGGCGTAGTTATGTAGGTATCATATAAAGGACAAATTGCTTGCACTTTTATTTGTACATATACATCTAAATATAATTATGCTGTTGCAGTTTATTTTTTTCTCTAATGCATTTTGGCGGAGACCTAGAAAAGAGTTTGTACATCGCACATGGTTTCATCTATGTACACTGTCAGTTAATATTTTTTAATGATTTGTTAAGTAGGTTTATAATCTCTCATAAAATACTGATAATTCTTGAAAGTAACGGAGCTCACATTTAGCTGCGGTTCTAATTCGAGTCCTTGTGATAATGATTGCGTTGCAAATTATCGTATTCCGGATAAGGGAAGTTCAATAGGATTTCCATTCAAATCAAATATTCGGAAGATGTTCAGGATCAGAATCAGAATTGAAAACCTGCTATGGTCTTTTGTATACCTTGTATCAAGTGTCTGTCAATACACTTACTCTTTCTGACACCGGTTGTAAAATTTGCATGTAATTATTCGAGTAGTTAGATGAGCTTCGGAGGATCCTGGGTGGTGTGATACAGTACAATGTATAGATATATACACGTTTGCCTTTCACACATCTTCCCTGCGATAGAGCATGACACACCTATCCAGTCAATAAATAAAATAAATATCATTGTCTCTTGTACTTTTTCATCCATGCAGGCTTTTCTTCAACGACGTGATGTAGATACAGTGTTGATTCATGTTTTCCAAATCTTCCAATATGTTGTTCCTGTATTATTGCTTACACTACACTGACGTTGAGAGTTTTGGTCATAATTCTCTCCCTGAGGGATTTTGTCGCACGGTGCGAGGCAATTCTTGTCTTACTTTAATGTAGAACATCTTTTGACAGTCGTGAAGAATTAGTGTACAGAAACCTCTTTAGTATGCTGAATAAAGATTCGAATCTGCTCAAAAAGTGCACTGCCTGGAATTATAATGGCTGCTTGTAAACATTATGCATTGCATTAAAAAGTATCGTGGAATAGGTCAGCTTGGTAGACCCAGAATGTTTGGCATCCAATTTTACCAACGGTCACGGTGAATATAGATCAATTAACGGGAATAGAAAGAATAACACTACTTCTTAAATTTATGATTTTATTGTGGGCAGAAGAAATACACACAATGTTCTTATTTCTTCGTACTAGATGATTGTTCACATTCAAAGTTTGAGATCGTGTTCACACTACGTGATGCTGATATTATATGAAAGTTATGGGCATGGGCATTATTATTAGGCCTTGGGCAATTATTGGGTTACTGTTATACTGTTTACTGTCACTGTTAAAAACTCTTCTCTGTCGATGTCGAATACGTTGTAAAGGAGTTCGGTTCATTACCTTGATTGCAGATATCCTAGCTACACCCTCCTGTCATTACGTTTTGGCAGGAAATTTTCAAATTCAGTGTAGAAAATGTGAAATTATTTTCTTTGCCGTTTGCAGTGCTGTTATTAAATTACTGAAAATGACCGCTATAGAATTCTTGATTTAATGAAGTTATTAGTACAACGCAACGGGAAGCATTATTTGAAGCGACGTTCTCTCGTTCGTTAATTTTAAGTAAAAAGCGTTTCGTTATTTCGTAATCAATTCATAATTACTACCTACTTTTTTCAGTATCTGTGTACGTTGAACGCCGGATGGTGTTACACGCTTTTATTAGTTATTATTATTACTAATTTTTAAAATTATTATACTAACTTACCTGAATATTATAGCTTGTGAATGGTGAAAGGCCTACGTCTAAATGGACAGTCTGTAAACGCTTTAATTATCTTCCATAGCGTCATTATGATTATATTTCCAACTTTCGTGTGGAAACGTAACTTACAGTACGAATAGTCCACGTGTAAAATCAAAATGTTTGTCAACTGAAGTCGTAGTTGTGTCCTTTTTAATAAGTAGTTACGTAGGTCCATCAATTTTATGTCATCCTATTTGTTTTACATTTCGAGTATATTACGTTCTTATTGCTTTATACTCGTAGTTTATCGTTGCTACATTGCCTTTTGAGTTCCTTACATCATTTTGCACTTACACGTGCGTATCCTGGATGGAAACCAATGTTTTTATTAATTCTTTTGACACCACTACTACTACGCGTCCGCTGCGAATGATATAGTCAAACAGGTTGGTATTACATTGTTATACATAAATTCAAGTGATTGTTAATTTGATACAAATATCGTGGATAGTAAAAATCTATACAATTAACAGTATGTTTCATTGCTGTAATTTTTCTATGTGGTGTGCGAATCATTCTGGATTTGTGATCTTCAACTAATGCGACAACAGACATGTCGGTAAGTACTAATATTTTAGTACCTACCTTACGTAAGTAGATATTATACTGTTGAGATATTAAGAACGTAGCTTGGCTGCTAACTTCAATTTGTTTTATTTTTCAGGTATAATCACGCACATAATTTGAACATGATGCCTAAAAACAAGTTGAAGCAACCATTATTAATTACAAATAATTCGAGTTGGTAATCAACGTATACGTAAAAACAATTTTTGAACAAGCCGGAATTTTAAAATACCAGGGAAGAAAACATGAAAAGTTGTGTCAGATTCGTCGTCAAAAAATACAATAGCGGTAAACCCGAAGCACAGGTTTTTTGTTATTTTCTTGCATTTCTGTTTATTTGGAAATTTAAATTCCAATATTACCTTGACAATTATCATTTTTACAGCAAAAACTTATTGAAAAAGCACTATTCCACTATTCCACTAAAGAACTACAAACAGCACACAGCATCGGTTTTTCCGCTAATAATAATAAACTCGAACGAGAAGCTACTAATTCATTCGCTACTCCTTATCAGCTTGGCAGTACTCCATTCCCTTCCCCATCCAGATCACTGTTGTACAATTAATAAGTATTTAGAAGGAAGATTACAAAGTCTTCTAGTTTTGGATGATGTACAGTTTATTCGACATTTTGATTCTCCTACTTAGGGATGCACACAGAAGCAAAACCATACGGAGTCGCTCGGTTTTTTCCACTGCTAAAAAGTTTTATGATGTCAAGCTTCAAATGTTCACGTAAAATATTAAAAAAACTTTCGTGTTTTCGTAAATTAAAAATACCTATCTTTAGATGCTGGTTTTGTTATAGTTCAAAGATTGGAAATAGACTAGCTGAAGAATGCGCAGCTAAAGCAGCAAAATATAATAGCAACAGTGGCGTTTAGTTTTTAAAATTAAGATCTTCCTTTCACAAAGCAATGATATTTTTGTAAGAAAAAGATTCACTATTCCAAACAATAAATTGTAGTAGTAGTTATCATAAAACCGAATGGTTTTCGGATTATCGCAACAAATCGTTATAGCCAAGGTAGCTAGACTCTTGGTTGAGCCGTACAACCAAGAGTCTAGCTACCTTGCGTTATAGCGTATAGTTACGTTGCTAGCCTCTACACAAAAATATGGCGACACAATATTGTAAAATTAAAATTTATTATTACCTTACACTGTACCCATAGTTAATTGTTTCTTTATTCTGCTTGCAATAATATCTGGTTTGATTCAAAATTTTGGTATTCCATATATATAAAAACAGATTTCAGGAAACATATATTGCAATAAAAAATCTTTATTTCCTGTAGTGAATCTATGTATTTGTAGTTGATTGATTTCTGTGAAACAGGGTGCAATGTGCAATAGATGTTTCAAACATTTATTGAGAAGAAATGTGACAAGAATATTTTTATGAATGGACTTAAATGAAGTCTTATTAAAATATATGTATCAAAATTACCCTTTCGTTAATCGGCCCTCATTTTATCTCCATTTTATTCGAGACCAACGGTTTTTATATCCTACTAAAATATCTGCCAAGAAAAAAACAATTAACTTAAATATATTTTGCTGCTGTCAAAAATAGCAACAAACTTCAATTTTCTACAATAGTTCAATCAACTCAAGAACAACGGAATGAATTCTTAAATTATGAGTGTAATGCTTTCATGGTTTTCGAGCGAGAAGACTGAAGTAAAATGATGAACTAGCTTATTTCAATAAATTGTCGACGACTAAAAAGGATTGCTCTGATTACGGGGAGCTTACTCGAGTGAAATCAACAAACCGCGCAACATTATATGTATGTATTGCCTGCAACCCACGCTTTTATTTTTCTTAATTACACTAAATCATTAAATATCATGATGGCATGATTGATCGTCCCGAATGCGTCACTGCGTACAACAAATGAAGGAAAAGGTGCTACTTGTGGAAAGTATGTAATGTGTGCCTTGCCCATTTGTACAAAATACTGCGGAATCACATCAGGAGAAGCCGATTTTTATTTGAAAACGTAAACGCAAAATCTGTAATTCTTAGCTTTTCTCTTAAAGGTTCGTTTCACAAAGGAGGTCTGTGTTTTTAATCAGAGGTATGTCGTGCCAGGAAGTACACGCGCTTCTTGACAAAAGTGGACCAAGTACCGACACTCAGCCGTGACGGGAGTTCAAGTTTCTGTCTATTTTTACGACGGCAATTATATTGTAATCTGATATCTAACCGGCATTGAAAACTATCTGTAACAATAGGGCTTATGGCCCATAGTGAGTTTTACTACTTTCTACGGGCCCACTTAATCTGAATGTTAAAATGGAACTTCTGATAAAGGTATTAGCAGTTAAAGAAGGAATTTTGGTATCGGAATGCGGTTTTTAAGGTATTGTAGTATTTTTTTGTCCATGCAACGGAAGCAATGTCCAGTTCAAAGCATGTCTGTAAGGGTGGTTCATTTTTAAAATCAAACAATGAATCCATTCTAAAAATGGTCCAAAAAAGTTTGTGCGAAGGTGATTGCTTGATTTGTAAATCCACCTTCACTTTGTTGTAAAAATAAATTTAGATGAGCCTTTATTCAAAGTAAAATATATAATATGAGTTAAATTATGTCTAGGTTGGGATGTACGAAAAAGATTACGCAAGCCATTTTTATCTGTTGCATTTCTTGCAAACTCAAACTTCAACAAGGAGTTAATTCGTTTTGACAACTGAAAATATACAATAAGATGTTTAAATTGCAGAAATAACTTACGATTGGATTGGAATTGACAGGCTGCCATCTTTAAGAGAGCATTGTAGTGAAGAGAACTAGGTACGTAGATGCGAACACGAAAATGATAAGCAGGCAATAATAATAATAGGTATAGTAAATTAACTCTGAATGTGTGACTGTCTAAAAATACACGTTTTTCCACAATGTTGTCAGTATGAACTTGTTTTGAGTAATCATCAGAATCATGTGTAAGCCCATCATTTTTGCCTGGTTAGACGGATGCTTGTTATATTGTGACTAGCTGAAGTAGGTAAGTATGTAGGCACCTAGATTGATATGCCATACAACGTAAACTCGTTTTTTATGGTTTTTGGAAAACAGTTGGATTTTGACAGTGGCAGTCCAAGAATAACTTTTTACCGACTGAGTCACCTACCTTCAGTAATAAATTAACCCACATGTTGCAACGGTTTCCGGAATAGTGGCGGCCGTCGCGAAAAAATAAACCGATTACATAGGTATATCCGGTATTCGCATCTGACGGCTTTCGTACCCGGCGGTTTACAAACCAATGACGGAGCGGTGGTTTTTAGTCTTACAATTAGGACCGTTTCAACGTGGTAATAGTAATTATAATTAACTCTTCCGCAGCGTGAAAGCTGGGATGAATGGCGTTTGTCACAACAAGGCATAATAATTTCCAGCTAAATACATATAAATAATTAGCTAAAGTATGAACATCTTAGATTAACATAACGAAAGCATACTATAAGTAGTATAATAATACTGTAAGTGTAATATAATATTATCACCAACATAAGTAGGTAGTGAAGACATTGTATTTTCTTTTAGATCCGGCAGAAGAGCTGAACAAAATATTGTGTATAGTGCATTCCAGTTAAATTTAACATTTCTATAGTCATAATTAAGACTAGGAAATATGTTTACAGGAATATAGTTAATTAGTAATAGTAAAAGTAAAATCATTTACTATATGAGCATAGGTAATTGTAATAAGCAATTTGATGTGTGACCAAGTTAAAATAATTTCCTTCCTGTTGGTGCAAGGCAACCTAGTTGCCAAAACGCATTTTATGTACTTACGCATGTATATCTTTTATTGGATTGAAAGTATTTCAATTTATATTTTGTTATAATCATTTGTGTTCCATGAAACTGATGGGTCGACACCATTGCTGGAACATGGAATTCAGTTCTGAATAATTGCATAAGTATTCCGAGCAAGATTCCGAGTACAATTTTATCTTTTTACGCAGTCTGACGTATAATGCTTACAAGTACATAAAGAGTTTTGCATGGATTTCCTGGAAACGGGGAAGTTCTTTATTGCGTCGTTTCTTATCTGCTTCTGGCTTTTTTGTTATTTTTTCCTTCATGATTGCGTTAGGTTCTTTTCATGTCATATCAGGCATCTTTTGCAAGAGGTGGTATGCCCGATCACTCGAATCTAGAATTTTGCGATTGCGTTGTAAAAACGAAAGAATCATAGATGATTCATGGTTCATTTAACCAGCTGATGAAATACTAAACATTTAATGATTGTTGTTAGTGCTAGCGTCCCACTTTTGGGCCATAAACAATTGGCTCTCGGTCTTGTCCCTATGTATTTGACATACATTTCTTAACCAGCCTATATGGAGCCAGCAGTAATAATATAATGCGAATAACACGCCACAAGTTCCTCGGAAGTCAAGCCAGGATTATACGTATGTTTGCCAAAATATGTATGTATCTAAATTTTCCATATACATAGGTATACATGTGCCAAATATGTACCGATGCACAAACTTAGTTGCCCGGACTAAAATGTCACGTATCCCACTGACAAGCTAACGCCCGTTTCCGGATTGCACTAGTTGCAAATATTGGAACAGTTTAATTGAATCCTGGCTTAACATTCAATTGGGAACATTCGCCATCTTCCACCCCGGTGATAATGTATATATACATATGATAATTTATAAAGACCGTACGCCGTACTGTATTCGCAGTATATAATAAGATACGAGCAAAGTGACGATATAGCACCACTTGCGGTTGTGGCAAAAATGGCTGTAACTAACATAACATGGAATGAACGTTGGATCGGCTTACAAGAACCATGTCAAAGTATTTTACGACTCTTCCAACTTCCAAGTCAGAAGATACAGACAGACAGCACAGATAAAACAGGGTGTTTCGCACACCCAGTCAGTACTACATATGGGAAATGAAATAGAATATTACTGAACTGGCGACCTTCATACGAAATAAAGAGCATTTTGGGAGATGCGAGAAATGATTCACGGACATTACGCGCTCGGATATCACGCCCAAGCACATTTTGGTCCACAAACCAGAGCACATTGAACAAGACGGCTCGGAAAACGTAGATTAAGCTTAAAGCAGTCTAATTTCCTACTTTCAAAAATCATCCATATGAATTTTTTTCTCAACAACTTCAAACTGAAGTAGTCTGGAAACGAAATATTTTTAAATTTCATAGACGGGTTTGGCTGTGGCGATGTTTGGAAAAAATTATTTAACATGGGAGGTATAGGAAATCGTTTTAAATTTAAATTAAATTTAAAACAAGTTGCAAATCACACCTTTTCTTAGAATTTTGAAAAATTTTGATCTTGGCGTTAAATGTTTATTTTAGCAAGAGTATATTTTCTTACAATTGACCAAGTCACATTGTTACTGCTGATAAAGACACAGTTGCACATTTGACCTTTCAACTAGTTGCTGGATCATGCTTGCAAGTGTGTAAAAATGCCAATTTTTGGCCTACTTTGGTGCTACGCCTTGGGCACATTTGTTAAACCATTAAATTTTTCGAGACCATACGTAAAAGCGCATATTCAGAGGAACTGAAATCTACCTTTGCTTTAGCAATCGCTTAAAAATTGGCTTCAGGCAACGAATATTACTTTTGAACGATTTCCTATACCTCCCATGTTAAATAATATTTTTCAAACATCGCCACAGCCAAACCCGTCAATGAAATTTAAAAATATTTCGTTTCCAGACTACTTCAGTTTGAAGTTGTTGAGAAAAAATTGATATGGATGATTTTTGAAAGTAGGAAATTAGACTGTTTTAAGCTTAATCTACGTTTTCCGAGCCGTCTAGTTCACCGTGGAGGTTTGTTATTTTAGATGCATGGTGCAGTATATAACTTAATTAAGTACCGTAATTAAAAAGAAAATATGTCAGCGTTTAATTTAAGGTTAATGTGACTTCATTTACCTCCTCCGTATATTTACTTTATATTTTCTAGTAATATGGACGTGTAAGGTGTGATAAGAGACTCCTGACAGTTTCACAGTTTAAAATACATTGAAAATGAATTTATCAATAAGCACATTAGCAGTTAGCAGCTTCTTAACAAAACGGCGCATTGATTGAATCCCGAATTTTTAAATTCTCTACTTCTCAAAAATAATGTCCCTTAAGTGCTCCCGGCGTAAAACCCCTGCTAACAAAATCAAGCAATGGACAACGGAAATTAACATAATGATTTTTTCTACACTTTAACATTATTGTTTAACATAAAATCTTAGGAGTACATGTATGACCTGTACCCTCCGGTTTTTGTACCAGTGTTGTAAAGAGTAATTGACACAGCATAATAATAATTGAATGAATAATGACACAAGTCAGTCTAAAATGGACTGATAGTGAATGTAAAAAATCTGCCAAAAAGCTGATAATTACTCATTTTAATTCCATAAGTGCAGTGCTCAACTAGCAAAAATATGAAAATTGGAACCGCTGAAAATTAAGGACATGTTTTCCGTCTGTATTGGAGTTACGAATCCAGGGACAAAATGTCAGGATACTAGATACCGTGAGGAACTTCCCTTTTCTTGCCGCTTGCAAAAATAGTGATGAAGATCATAACTTCAGAACAGGTCATATTGACAAGACAGCAGTGGCAGTGGAGATCCAATAAATGAGAGATATTATAGGTGCGTTCTTCCATTAAATCAATTAGTCCATTACATACTTACCTGTTTGTGCTCTATCAAAACGTAGCTGCAGTCGAAATCTATGAATTTATAAAAGCTCGAAAAAAGTAGACGAAAGAAAATTAAAAATAATCATTACCAACCAAATTTTTTCGCAAGTCTCTTGTGAACATCTACCAGAAATTTGTAATTGCGTAGATATTACACTCCTATAGCTTGCATCTGCAATACAGCTTGCTCCTTACTCTTGCTTTACTGCAAAGGCAACGAACGATCTTGCATTGCAGATTTTACTTTGGTTGGAAGTACAGTGCAGGCAGAGTGCAGAGTCAGTAGTGGAGGCACGTGGTTTCAATTTGTCTTCGTTGGGGTATTTCTTTAAACCTAGGAAGTCTGTAGCTCTTTAGAACATCTGAACTGAATAAGTAAGTCGGATAAGTCGAAGAAATCTCTTATCTAATTGTAAAGATCTGACTCTCGTCTCAAATAAGTTGAAGCCTCATTAGAATATTCACGTAGAGATTATCATTGTGCTTGTGCAAGTTACTATTAAGGAACAATTCGTCATTGTCATCATCAGCGAAGGACTCCCTTATACGGAATTTGAGTTCATTGTTTTTGTGATACTGTTGCAATTATCTCAGCCAAAAGTTATTTTACATCAGTCATATTCCTATGACTGATTTCAAACCTTAAGCGTATATTAATTTCAAAATCGACTATTGATCGAAGAAAGCAGGCTAGATTATCAAGGAATATAAATATTGAATTAGTGTAGAACTACAACAGTTCTAATATTTAAAGTCACAGTGATAGTGGGTTGAGTGAATCATCAAGTGGATTTCAAGTGTTATTATTATTAGTTAACATCAATAAAAATATTTACCTTTCTTAGTTCTATGTACAGTGACAGCCAACGTCAGCCTTGCAAAATAAAAGACGACGACATCGAATATTTCGTGTGCTCAAACTAGCATCCAATAATACTCATCAAATCATATAATTTAACGAATTTTAAAGTTGAAAGTTGAAAGTGTAAGAGGAAAAATAAAGTCAAGATGGCATTTAAAGGATTTTTTAAAGCGATTAAAAATGAAGTGAAGAAAGAAATCAACAATCAAATTGATAAGGCTGTGGGCGGAGGTCGCAGTCGGGATGATAATGACCCTGAGCGTGTTCAGAAAGTTGACATGTCAGTGGTTGAAGGAGTTTTAGGTTTACTGGGAGGTGGCGGCGGGGGTGGTGGTGGCGGAGGGTTTAATGTTAATGGCCTTATTAACGCCATTCAAGGAGCAGGAGGATTTCTTCCAGGAGATGTTGGAAAATTACTACCAGGAATTTTGAAGGTTGCGGAAATTATTGGACATGGAATGGGAGATGACACTCCGAGGAATGAGCAACGATCCGATGGCAGCTTTATTGATGATTTCGTCAAGACCATTGTTGGGGGAAGAAAAATTCATGGAGGGAGCTCTGGGAAAAAAGTTATGCCGCTGGACAAGGTCTGTCTTTAGATTGTCCTTAATATTTGAATTTACCTTCAAATATTATACCATTTTACACTTAGAATTGGAATCGTAATAGTTATTTCGACATGTTGTATTCCGTTGTAAATTACTTCGTGATACATGTTTTGGTGGAAAGAACGCAATTTAGAGTCATGTAACAATAATTATTACCACACCTTGATCAGGTTTCAATGCTCACTTTGTTTAGCATCTTGGCCAATACTAATAGATAGACCGATAATTATGAGAACGACAGATAGCACTTTAATTTACTGGTAGTGGCGTGGCGTAGATACTATTCGGGTGAGTCATACTGCTGGTCATGCAGTAAATGAGCTTTCATTAAAATCTCGCTTAGTTAGTTGTATAATGTGACCCAGTGATTACGTTCAAGTTAACTTTTCTGATTAAGTTTTAAGAGTCAAAAGCGTATGTACTGCGTAAAAAATTGAAATCTTTATTCGTGTGCATGTCTGGAGTCAGGACGTACCTACATATGAACTGTATCTACCTATTCAGATTCAGACTGTTGTAATTAATATTCTCGACTTCCCATTTAGGCTTTAAACATAGTTTACTTACTCTGTTTTGTGAAAAGATTTATTTAGCTACTGAATATGCATCTATAATAAGTATCGGTTTCCGAGCAATAATTGTCACATACATATCTAAAAGCTTGAGGGTTAATGAATGCAGAAATATTCAGTTATTCTCAGGAGACATAAGTTGTTGCATTTCATATCTATTCCTCTTTGTATGAGATTAAGCACGTACACTTATTTATTTTTTAGCTATTGAAACAGTTAACTCAGTGTCAAAGCTTATGTTTTGATTCGCTGGCAGATTATAGATACTGGTTTTGGTTTCCCGTTGGAAAACGTGAATGTGCGATCTTAAACGCATATTTGCATATGTAGAATGATTCGACACTTGAATAGAGCTCAACTAATCTTATCATCAAACTGAATGAACCTAAAAAATGGTGTCTGTCGCAACCTTTTGTTGTATGTAATTGCTTGCAGAAAAACGGCAGTATTATTGAAGATCAACATGCATAATAGATAAAGTCTGGTAATCGAAATAAATGTGAGTCAGAGTCAGAGTTAGAATTATTGTCGCCATTCAGGGGTTGTAAATCATGTAATTGATTTTTCATAATAAATATGTGGTCTAACTACCAAGTCCAAGTCTCAGACATTTAGCTAAAAATTACAGCAAATACTTACTAGATATGTATGTAGGTAGGTACACATACTGTATTTGTAGTACAGTGTATTTAATCGTCGAGGTTTGAATGGTGAAAAATGAGTGATGATGAGAACAAAGTCCTTGAGCTTGTTGTTGATGCCTGTGTATGCCTTGCTCAAAAGATTTCTAATAAAAATAACTATAAAACGTATCTGTGAATGTTTATGCCATTAAACTGACTAAATATTGCAGTTTGGGTATCGTTATTAGCATTAATTTTAAGTTTACATAACATACAAATTAATTAGCGTGCTCGTGCGATATTACTAAGTTTTGTACCGCGTTCTCGTCGTTCGATCATTCGTACATTATTTGTGCGTGAGAATTTTTATTCATGAGGAGGAAATATAGGGATGATTTCATAAAATTGATTTTAGATATGTTAAAATGAGAGTTCGTTTGGATTTTGATGCGATTTGATCTTCGCTTATCGCGATGCAATATGGTCTGTGTGATTTTTACTGTACACATTGTCGTCTTGTCCTTGTTTGATGTTTGATTTCAATTATTATCGTATAAGGTTTATGTTCAGACCTTCTACGGGAGAAGGTGTTCTTTTCCTAGTAAAGCGTGTTATGTATTGACCTTCATATTCATATGTGTAGAATACATTATGTAGGGAATTAAATAACATACATACCAAATGCACCCAGAAAAAAATTTCTGGAGAAGAATGTCATACCTAGTCGATTCTTCCATATTCAGTTTGCAGAATAAATGTAATGACAAAACGGAGCCTGTAGATAATATTTTGAATTGGAGTCTTTACTCCCCGCGATTTACAGCATTCCGTCGGTTGTAAATAATAAACAATTCTTCGTGTTATCAGATGGTCTATTGTACTTAGGTACACTGTAAAAAGTGGATCATTAGAAAGGCCAAAACTCTAATCCATTTTAGTACCATTACGGACTCATCCTGAACGAAGTTTGGGTGCATCTGAAATACATCTAACATTGGATAAAAATACATCTGTGCATCTAAAATGAATAAAAAGTGCATCTCGAGCACATCACTGAGTCCATGATGTATTTTTAATGCATTTAAGATAGACTCAAACTGCGTTTATGATGAGTCCGTAATGGTACTAAAATGGATTACAATTTCGGAGGTTTAGATGTATTTTTTTCTCTTTTGTGATTGTTTAATTTTTAGTGTACTTACCTAGATATTATGTAACTTCTATTTTTACTATTTCTAAAGTCTGGAACGATGATTCATATCGTGACCTGATCGAGGTTAAAGCCAAGTTATCAAGGCCGTATCAAACAGTTTATACACTAGGTTATGTTACTCCCGCTCCTTTGTATTTCCTAACTTCGTCTCAAATAAGAATATATTTCATGACTTTATATGGAATCCTGCAAGTGACAATAAAATTGTTTTTATTCCTCTCTATATATAAGTATTTGCTGAAATTGTAACGGAGTAAATTACATCTATATTCAACTACGTACAACCTGTGAGTAGGTAAAGTGAGTTAAATATAAAATACTGCACATGAATGGGAAGAATAGTAATTTCTTTACCAAGTATGAACTGACAAGTTGAAGTTTAACCTTGAAATCTGTCTACACCTACGCACGCAACTCTCCATTTCAATATATCTAATTGGTGCTAAAAAATAACTATGCACCTATTCTGAGTGTTTTTGTATTGTGAACAGTAGATACGTGCTGCATAATTACATACTAGTTTTTTCCAGCAATTTAATTTTGGCATATGATGCACATTTTTGTTGAAATTGTACCATTAACCACTAATGTCGAGGCATTTCATTAGTTTTCTGTACGTAGTGACAATTTTGGCTTACGATATGGTGAGATTATTGGATTACGTGTGGGACTTCGAAAATATTATTATTAAAGATGCATTCGTAGGCACCGTGGCAGGTACACTGTAATAACTAAAAACTTTTAAAACAGGGGAAAATGTATCTAAATCGCCAAAAACCTACACGTATTGAGTGTAATTAATATATGCATACTTACGGTGATTCGTAAGTGCATCTTAAGCACATTAAAAACGCATCTTGGACTGCGAAATACGCTTTAGATGCGCTTTAGATTTTTAGAAGCGCTTTAGGTGAACTTTAGCTGCATCCTAACTGCTTTCATAAATATACTAAATACGAGTATGTTTTTGGCATTTTAGATGCTTTTTCAGTTTTTACAGTGTATTTCGTAGGTACTTTCAATGCAATTTGCGCTTAATAACTGAATTTACACGGAATTGGACGCCTTTGTAAGTAATGATTCACAATAAGTAATTATACGTATTAACGTATTTAATCCCCTACTGAAAATGTATGTAGGTAGGCAATAAAAACGCTTTTTTGCTCAAACAAGTTCTTCATTGTGCTGCTTTATTAGCATGCCTTCCCTTAAGATCAGACTTTTGTCAATTTCGAATTTCATGAAAAAACAAGAAAATTGCTGGATCCACAGAATTTTTTGAAGTCTCCTGCTAATTTGTTGTCTGAGTCAATTTTTCATTTACAAAATGGCTTCATCAGGGTGTGTCTGTAATTAAGGGTTTTAATAATTACCAAGTATCAATAATAATTATTTTTGCAAATGTAAATTTTTTGAAGTCTCCTGCTAATTTGTTGTCTGAGTCAATTTTTCATTTACAAAATGGCTTCATCAGGGTGTGTCTGTAATTAAGGGTTTTAATAATTACCAAGTATCAATAATAATGTTTGCAAATGTATCCCATTACGTTCTGTCTATTCGGTTTGTTCTCGTCTTGTCGGTAAATTATAAGCCGTTTATTCGTTCTTATTAACCCGTCATCTGTATCATCAATTCATATTAAGCTGTGTATTTTAACGACGGGTTCGGTAGCATTTATATTCCGTCAAAAGTCTTTTGTCAAAAGTCAAAACCAAAGTCACATTAATGATGCAAACAAAACAAGGCTGAGAACTTGGTAGGTACTTACTTTCATTTTCAACGTCCAATGTTTGCAGGTCAAAGTAAAAATTCCCATTGAAAGTCGGTAGTCTCGTCATTTATTGTTTTTTTTTACTGTGTTTTGTTCTGGCTGAAATAAGTAAATTCAGAAGTAAGGATATATGCTGAGGTATTACAGCATTACATATTTTAATACCCACACTGTAAAACTTGATCTTACAACGAAGAATAATACAACCAAAGCATCGAACCCTACTCCTATTTAGAACCATCTTGGACACAGTTTGGGTGCATCTTACATGCATTTAAAATACATCGTGAACTGAAAGATACACTTTTAAGGCATTTAAGATTTTTAAATGTACATTAAGTGAACTTAAGATGCACCCACACTGCGTTCAAGATGCTACTAAATATGTTCGAGTAGGTTTTGACGTCCAAGATGCGCCAACGTTTGCAGTGTGCCTATGAATGTTTATGAAGATTTCTCCCTGTTTTTATGTGCACATGAAATTTCGAATTATAACCATACCCTTGGTCTTGGTTGCTTTGTTGTAAGGATTTACAATAATTACATGATGAATGTCTATAGTGTAGGGTTTAGATTGGCATAATATAAGTTTTCATATATACAAAGACCATACCTACCTACTCTACTTTATGAGACCCATTGTGATAGGGTTCGCAAATACTACTCATTCTTCTCGCTGGAATATTTGCGTATGAGACTAGCATCTTTATACTTTTTTTTATTGTACTTTACTGCGAAGGACGAATCTTGTTTAATTTACCAAAGCCAGAAAAGGCTGAAGCCTCAGACATCCCTGATCTGCACAGCATATATGAATATTATATACAGTATGCACAGAGTGCCTACCTACTATAACACGGATGAAAATAGAGCTTCATTTTTTCGAAAATAAGGATAAAGATCCTCACCAGAATAAGCATGGGAAGTCACGGGTTATTACCACAATCTAAATTCTTGCCATGTAGAGGTAGAATATATTATGAAAGCTTTGGGAGTCGGGATTTCTTCCAAATTTTTATTATCTGATGATGAGTATGAGTCTGAGCCTCATTTGTGAATCCGTTATAATGTTTCGGATTCAGAATGCACACAGAGGCTAGAAAGCAAGAATAGTAAGAATAGTAACTGGTAATGAGCCATATGCATAAACGGGAGCCATAATATAACAGTTTATGAAATCTATATAGGAATTATAAAATAGTGTTTCCACCAAAGCCAAACAACCAGAACAGGGAGTCAGGGGCTACATAGCATAATGTAATGCTTGAACAAAATCATGTGTGCATAAATAAACGATACCTCACTTTACACATGCTTGCAGTTCAGTCGACCGATTTGGTTTTCAAAATGTTTGTATGTAGGTACCTACATTATATGGTATAAAATATATTTAGGTGGAGTGAAATAAATCATTTTTCAACATCCATTACGTATGTAAGCTTGGTTTTTCATTTACATGCGATGCATACGAATTAAAAAGATATATCTAGAGTTTACACCTTTTAATCATTTTTGGGCGAGGCTCAATTCTAGTTGGTCTGCTATTGTCAAGTCTAACACTTCTACCACGTATAATTTCGACTTTTGCTCTAATTTCCCGAGAGCATCCTTCCACCATTCACAATACAGCTTGCGAAACGTTTTGCTGTTCTTCAAACTGAAATGGATTCTCTATGTAAATTCTAAAGACCCGTATGTCTGTCCGTGATATTTGAACTTGTAATGGCATGATAATAATAACAATTCTCTGGGCACTCGTCTTTAGCCTCCATGAGTAGAACCAGGCACCTAAACGCATGCATAGGTTCCTATTATTTAAAAAGCGTGCACGTTCTGACCTGGATAAAAGGAATCTTATATGTACATAGTAAATGTTATGTAATATGTAATGTAGCCTGGGACTTACGATTAGAACTGGAACTGCAGCTGGAATTGCCAATGACAATCGAAATTTAAGACCCCCTTGCACTTGGCAATTGACATTGGCAATATCTTCGAGCATTCCGAGTGAGTTTAAAAGCAATGGGATTCGGAGCGAGTTTTCTTCATAATTTTAAATGCAATGATGTAGCCTTATCGTTCTTCTAGACATCTCTTGAATACAGGANACTTACGATTAGAACTGGAACTGCAGCTGGAATTGCCAATGACAATCGAAATTTAAGACCCCCTTGCACTTGGCAATTGACATTGGCAATATCTTCGAGCATTCCGAGTGAGTTTAAAAGCAATGGGATTCGGAGCGAGTTTTCTTCATAATTTTAAATGCAATGATGTAGCCTTATCGTTCTTCTAGACATCTCTTGAATACAGGAGGCAGATTTCAGGAAGGTGGTAAAAGGTAGTAGAGCTGTAGTATGATTTGCTAGACTGGTAGCTCTGATCGTTAGATAATGAATTAGAATAAAGTTTATTTTTGTCGTTCGTTGCGTTTCGTATCACACCGTAATCATAATACACCGGCACCTTACGTACTCGGAATGATAAGATTCTCTCGATAAAATTCTTCTCAACAACTCAATTCGATTCTGATTCTTACTGGTTATCTTGTATCGTAGCTTATGTGTGTAGCTTGTTTTTATATTCATGAGAAGTCCTTATAAGTTTGCAAATTGGATTCCATAGTTAATAATATGATGGTCGCATTGGAGTATTTCGTCGAGGATTTCAGCTGTATGTGTTTCACTTTATAGTATTTTTTACTAGACTAATATTTGTAAATGGAAATAGAAAATGGAAATTTTATATTGTAAGAGCTCAAATGGTTGCGATTGGATGCTTCTATTTGCTTTAGATTACACATGTCAGTTCATAAATTGTAAATTATAGAATGTTCGTCTGTATTTCCCATTAAGATATACCATGTAAAGTATGTTTGGCTAGATTCCAGTTTTAAACTATAAAGTCAAATGTACAAAAAATAAACACGGTACATATGTAGCTGCTTTTGTACATTTGCGATTGCGATGCAAATGCAAATGATCATCAAGCTGCTCTTTCATCGGCTTTTGCCTTCATATGTGTCTGCGTCTTACTTTATTGTGCATCTATGTACAGGCACATAAAAGAAAGTACTTAGGAGTGCAATGCAATATTTACATGTGCATCTTTTGACAATTTATTATTTGCATTACGGTCTAGTAAACTACCTATTCATTTTATTTTCTCTGCTGGAGAAAGTGCGTTCTCGATTTCATTCTGTTTCATTTCGTTGTAACGGCGCCATGCAGAGGATTCGCATTTTACGGACAAAGCATAGGTAATTGTGTAATAATAGATATTGACTCTGGTTGGATTACTGTTCTATGTACATAGTTTCAAATCCATATCTGCTTTTGCTCACTTCGTAGGTGTTGTAATTATCTAAACATCTGTTACTTGTTGTGTTCCATTCATTAGACTTTGCACTTCATCCAAGGGTAGAACGTACGGGTTGACCCGATCAAAATGCTAAAAATATTGATCCCTCTGCGTCTGCCTTTAGCGAAGGGCAATTTAGAAAAACTAATCTTCCAGTTCAATTCGCTACATTGGATTTTGTACTTGTTAAATATGTACAAAAACCAATAAGATCAAACCTGATTGACATTATTGACTGTTTTCAATTAGTTCTCATTTTTAATTATTGTCAACCCATTAATCGCGTTTCCCTGACGTTAGGGAATATATTAGTCTTATCTTCTGTATACTCACTGTAATTTATCTGTACACATGTAGGTAGGCATTTAAGGGTACCAATAGGGAATATATTAGTCTTATCTTCTGTATACTCACTGTAATTTATCTGTACTCTGTACACATGTAGGTAGGCATTTAAGGGTACCAGCATGTAACGTAGGTAGGTACTGCGTTGTGTAGTTGTAGCTTTACTACATATAGGTCATAGTCTCGCTTGCAATAGGCAGGCACTTTTCGTGGATACACACTAATATGCCTATATTTTTCAATAAGAGCTAAATCTTTGGAGCTACATACATAAGTTACCTAGATATGTTTAGCTAGCTTTCCTTATAGGATTCTCAATGTACTCCTGCTAAGTCAGGCAGGCTTCACCCGTTCATCCCGGAGTGTAATCATGATGTATTGCTGAGCTCCTAATCTCCTGATGCCTTGTCTACTGTCTACTACTCCTTCGTGCTGGAGTAATAACATATTATGGGCGTATATCCTAAGTCTTGTTTAATTCATTCTCCTTTAGCTTTTCCATCCTGTCGCGAATCCATGTGTATAAGGAGTTTACAAGCTATAATTGCATACCTACTTACGTTTACTTATTTCGGGATAAAATGAATGCGTTATATTTCCCCTCTGCTTTGCTCTCCGTTCGTAAAATACGTTAGTACTTAGTACTATGAATTTGAAATCCATTATCAAATGCCTTGTAACATTTAAACATTGCTTATGGCAACATATGGCCGAAGTTCGAAAAACGAAATGCTGGATTTTGGTGGGTATAGGGAGGTATATTTACTATACTTATAAATTCATGTATTGGTCCTAGGGTGCACATAATTATAATAAAAATAATAGTAAATTCGTTATCCCGTTCCCACGTCTGTGTAGTCCAGGATGAATCACATTCAGGATTTTTATGGGACACAACTGTACAATTTCGTCTTAGAGTTGTTTGTGCAGTTAACTATATTGGTAAAGTTTTTATATTGAACAAAACTAAAAACCCGGGTAACATACTGCCTAGAAGATCAAATAGATGATCAGTATAAATGCAATCGCAGTTTTTGATTGATACCATTGCCTTTGTTGGTTATATTATTTTTTTTATCTTGTGTGCACTGATATGTATCTCGACAGATGGATTGACAGATCGGGTTGAGGAATAATATAGGACAAGGAGGACTCACATGTCGGTATCATTAAATACGACTGTGCAATTCTGTGCCACTACTGGATTGGAATGAGTTCTAGAGAAAGAAATGTGCGGGTACAACCAACAGTTATATTGAACTTAGGGATGAAGTTGTTGGCTACTGTAACTTTGATTATGGTACAATTGCATTACAGATTTCTCCAACGTTCGTAATTCAGAAGATTTGGATGCTCAATGGAGAGGATGGTTTCAGCCTCAAGTGTATGTTTTGGACTGGGAACTCGTATGAGTTTCGACCTAATCAATTTTTTCTCGACTAAGGACTAGAAGTGGTATCTCTATTTCGGGTGGAGTTTACCTGCAGATTACTTGTTTTCCCTCATGTTGACTGAATCGATACTGAATTTTCGTTGATTTTGATTATTTCGTGGTCTGTTCCATGAACCATTACAATTAGATTTGATACTCACCACTGCTGATACGGAGGGACTACGTCAAATAACGTAGACAGATTGGTCCAATAAAGTAGAGTTGGTGATATGAACGAGCCCATATGGCTGCCACGTTACCCTGATAGTGATAGTGATAGTGATTACGGATACTTCTGACTGGTACATAACATATGCCAACGTACTTTTGTACTTTGCATGATACCATGTTCTGGTCCCATTTGGGAAATTGTGGTAGTTTTTGTAGCCAAAAAATATTGCTGATGTGCAAAAATTAGTCAGTAACCAAACCAGTAACGTGGAATTTATGGTTCTGAGCCAAGATGAGCAAAATTTTTCCAAGACATTTCAAATTCTTTATGTACTTCTATGTAAAAATAGTTTGGATATGGAGTAGTAGTGGTAGCGTCGTGCACGCATAAAACTCCTTTCAGGTGACCAGTTGCAGGGCATTCTTCTTCCTATGTGAATGTGCATAGGGGATAGGACAGTTGGTTGAAAGTTGAGATGCAAGAGTTGCACAAAAGCAAAGTAAAGAAAGTCCGAGGATGTAGGTACCTAGGTGCCTAGTTTCTTTCTCCGCTGACTCCTTACTGTGCCTCCGGTTCATTCAGCGAGATCGTTCTGGATTCGAGATGTTTTATGCGTAGAAGTTGGAATCTGTGAGCTGGTTTTCACTTCGGATGAGCAGGGATGAAAAGCGGGAGGAAGCATGCTGGAGACTTCAGTTGGCAATGACACGCCGAAGTTGTGATACATTCCGGTGTAGGTGTTTCCTCTAAGCATCCTTCGCTGGAAACGTCCCGCTTCCCATCAAATTTTCAGTCCAGCCTGTCTCTTGTTTTCACCGACCTAACGGAACCATTCATGACATCTTTGTAATTAATCATTGATTGCTCCACCAGTCCAAAGTTGTCGTCCTCCAATCAGAAAACTACAAAATCGTGTTATTGTCATCATTATTTTCCGGTTCGTTCCAAAGGAAAAAAAACAAGACGTAATCGATCTGGTTTCCGTTGAATGTGTTGGCAGGACTCAATGAGGATTTTTTATCGCACAAATCTTGTCGTTGCTTTATCTTCCGCAGACGTCAGTAGATATAGGTACATTCGACCAGATAAAATACGATATTGACGTGAAGGGATTTTCATCAGTTCTCTCTTGTCTTCCAGTCTTTGTGATTTGTCTCACTTTTTCCCCTTCATTTCTTTTTAATCTGATATCATCAATAAAAGCCATCTCTGTCCATTTTTACCGACAAATTGGATTTTGATCTTCAAGTGAGTCCCAAATAAAACTCGTCAGACATTTTCTCTTGCTTGTGACTTGTCTTGTTTTGCGGACGAGCAGACAATGTTGCATTCTGTGTGCATCACAGTTGAACTTGTTTCGACTTTCTGAAGAAATTAAATAGTAACTCCGTTTTTTAAGGGAAATTCTCCCAAATCTACTGTCATCAAGGGAATGCTTCAGGAAGTACAGTGTTTTTATTTTCAAGCATCGTTTTATGTCACCTTCAACTGTGCGATTTGATTTCAATGGTGGATTCGATTGTGGAATGGATTAACTTAATTTCGTGTGCAAATTCAGAATTATTACAGTCTACTTGCACAAGATAAAATGACGGATTATTCGCCACTGTGATTTAGTCCAGCCGGTAATTAAGCGCAGGTTTCGTGGTTAAACTTTGGTTGTATTAGTCAAGCTTTGTGGGTCTGACTGCTCTGTGGTTACTTACTCTATATACATACAGTTGATATATTTACTATCTCCTATTATTATTATCCGTTGAAATTAATGTGTTGCAATTATAGTCGGTTTAGGTTGTTATTATTGGGGAGGCAGTGCTACCACTAGTGTTATCGTTATCGAGATTGATGAGTGGTAAAAACAACTGTTGGTTGTTAATTGAAAAGCCGATTATGTATGTATTTCGGGCCGTCCATATATCTTATATGATACAATTGCAAATATCTAGTCGAGTCGAATTGGTGTGACTGTGATGTCATCATTATTACTGATTAGTAGGATAAATTATCGCACTTGTAATCCGGAAAGTTGTGATTAGGCAAATCGTGACTGTAATAAAAAACATATTCATTCACAGTCATATTGGGATTGATTAGTACGTACTCTGTGGCAGTAATTTATTGTAGAGTGTCGTATTCTACTTGTATTTTACTGGCATTGAGACTACAACTGGAATTAGAACTGAAAATGAAGGCAAAAGTTTTATAATCAACATTTAAGTGCATAGTATACCTACGAAAATAACTACCATTCAGATTTCAATTAATTTAGACCTTGTTCTTACTCGCCCTTTGATCCTTTGACAGTGCTGTATAATTACTTAACCACCGCTGTTGACTTTTGACCGTTACCGTTATACAGTCTTGAGCCGGTATAGCAGTGGATGTGAGTACAATGGAATGTGTTCCACGTTCAAATATTTCTAAAAACTACACAGTCAATCAAGAACGTATGGTGTATTAGGTGTAGCTCGATAACGTGATTACTATTACTATCACAGAATTATCAACATTGATGTGTCACCCTTGACGAAGTTACTTGTTGACTGATCGTGAGCCTGGTTGAGTTGTTCGCGAGTGAATGGAATACCCATCTTTCTACAAGTCATCTATGATTAATTGAGTACACTTGTGAAATTCCTGTGTACAGAAAAACTTCAACTTTGTGAATGCAGTGGAACTTGTGAATTTACAGCTTTTGTTTCAATCAAGGAAGGCTTAAAGTTAGTACACCTAAGTATAGTAACTTCGAGATGTAAAGTTGTGTCCTGGCTTTTCTATATTCTATACAGTGTTCTCACAGCTTGTTTTGTGGAATTAATTAAAATATCCAAGTTTTGGTAGAACATCCTATGTAGGTACATATATTCACTGGGTCTGTTTTCCACAACACATTTGTTCCCGTTTCATATCAACAGCTTTTCAAGTACCTACCTATCTACGTAGAATCGAGTAGATGGGCTGATAGTGCATAGTTATCTAACTTACCCACCTACTTACATAATATTTATTTCCAAAGAAGCAAGGATGTAGCAAGAACCATTTGAAAGAGGAAAGAATGAAGTGCACGCCGTCACCGTGCCGTTTTTCGTTATAATTGTCAAAGAGGAAAATATTGGCGAAATTGTTTGAATGGAGTTTGATATTTTCAAAGAGTCAGTCTTAACTAATTAAATCAAGAAGCAAGTGCTCGTGGAATGCTCTGGTTATTAGATTTCGTTGAAATTCATGAATAAATCATATACATAGTTATAAAATACCCGTCGAGACAAATATACAATCATCACAATGCCTTATCGATTGCGTACAAATGCAAAAACTATCGTCTACAGAGTGAGTCCATCATTTACTATTATTACCCTTATGTACATTTACATATTTTTTATTGGTAATATTTCCTGGCATCAAGGAGCATCTTTGGTCTTCATAAACCATTTATGAGTGATATTTATTGGGCGAATGTGAATTCTTGGAAGTTCTGTAGTCGATTTACTTATGTATTAATCTACAAAATGTTCACGTATTTATAGACTTAAGTTATACTAGGTATTTATTATTCTCTGTGTTGCGAACCCAAGTACATTTTGCTGGTTTTATGAGTAGGTTACTTAAATAGGTTGCCTGTGTTTTATTAGTATTAATAACACTAATAAGGTTACAAAGTAAATTATTATTATTTGTCTAGCTTCCTGAACCAGCAGCAGTGTGTTCTTGTATCTTCCTTAAGATGAATTATGTGTACCGCGCTACTACCCTTGAAATTTCAGTAATGCCATTGTCATTTTCAGATGGCTAATGCATATTTGTAGGCACTTTGGAAACCACGCGTTGAGCTAATATTTCCCGTTTCTTTTTTACTTCTTGAAAGCGAGCAGCTGCAGAATCAAATGTAACAGATGTAATTTGCGTAAAACGTTAAGTAAACTTTGTCCTTTATTTAAGTTACTGTTAAAATCGTAATAAGTTTTACGACGCTGACACGAGAGACAATGCTGGACTATCTAAGTGCATAAACCTATCCACCATATGACACTGTCTGTAGATGAATCGATGTTCCAAGGTTACCTCATCTTCCTTCCAGTGCTCTTACACTTGTGACAATGTAAAAAGTGACAGTGAACGTAAAGTTGCGTAAGTATATTCCGTGAAATAGATATTCGGTACTTGGATCTAGACTTGGACTTGGGAGGTATTCTATAATGGGAAATCCATCCCCTTTTGATTTTCTTT
>JAAXYX010001022.1:0-27507 GCA_036851915.1 Ptenothrix huangshanensis
AAAGCATAGTAAGCGGACACCCGGTGGATTGTAAAAATGCCGTTTTACTTTGTAGCTTTGTACAACCATGAATTATGCAGTGGAAATCGCCATCTCCTTAGCAATTTTTACAAAATTGTAAAATGCAGGGGCGTACCCGGGATTTTTTTCGAGGTAGGCGAATCGGCTGAAGGCTCATTATATATAGTATAAGTTTCCAGCCAATTTTCTAAACACTTGTTTCCCACTGTGAAATTTTTTACGCATTTTCAAAAAATGTTAGTTCTTAGTTTTCAGGCATTTTTAAAAGTGATAATTTTTAATTTTTACACATTTCCAAAAAGTAGTAATTTTTATTTTGTACACATTTTCAAAAAGGGGTAGTTTTTCTTTGTACGCATTTTCAAAAAGTGGTAATTTTTATTCTTTATAAAAAAAGTTGCTGAAAAATTTCGAATTTTTACATTAAACACTTTTTCAAAAAGTTTGATTTTGTATTTTCCAGCTTTCTCAAAAAGTCCGAATTTTTATTTTTTTATGCGTTTTCAAATAGTCCAAATTCTGATTACACATTACACTTTCTGGAAATATCAAATTTTATTTATACCTTTTAAAAATTCGAAATTATAAAGTGTCATGGCTGCTTGGTTTTCCTATGTTGCCTATGAACCATATAATTTATTTTTTTCTGAAAATTCATAGGTAGGCTTGTGCCTACCTTGCCTACCCCTGGATACGCCCCTGGTAAAATGTTGAAGTAATTTTATACAACACAACGGCATGACCGTGACCGTAAGCATGATTTTTAACTAAATTTTCTCACAGAAAGTCACACTTTTTATCACTTCATTTAAAAACACTTCTTGTAATTTCTAGTTACCTCGATATTCAGGAACGAGGGATTACATATACTTGCGGTTTGCGGAAATCAAAATGCACGCACTTTCATCAGTAAACTCTCTGTGTCCTTGATTCATCATAGTAAGCCAAGTTAAATAAATGCAATGTTTATCAACATCATTAATTACAGTATAATGTAAAATAAAAATCCTCATATCAATGCATTGTTTCACTAACTGCAAGTAATTATCGTCAAGTATTGCAAGTTATGTAAAATTACTTTGTTGACATCAAGATATATATAATGGTTTGGGTGAAAATAAACACAAAAAATCATTATTTTGATTAGAATGCTGTAATTACTAACCACTAGTTCTTAGGGCACCGTACAGAACAAGGACGGGAATAAACCAAAAATGACAGAAACCTAAAGGGTTGACGTATTTCATTAATTTGGCTCCGTTTGCTTTGTGCATCAACAATTTAATGTCAAATATGGTGACTAACATATAGTTATAGGGAAATATGATTTGTGCATGGATTTTGTCTAACAATTACGTTTGGAGCATGACTTATTTCTTGTAATTATGCTTGTTATAACAAATTATATGAGTGAATTGAAATGGACATTTTGTTTTGAAGGTAAGTGAATGTGTTCTCCGGTGTTTATAGTTCTGTTTGGGTGATGGAATTGGAGGAGCTTTGGTTGGTGATTGGAGGCGTAGCATGGAACGGCAGGGCCCGGTGGCTGTGTGGGAAAGTGGGCTTCGCTGTTTGCGCTCTTTGGGCTGGAATGAGCGAAGTAAGGGAAGGCGACGGATTCGGATTTCCCACTCACATTCCACCCATTCCACCACAGTCATTCTGTCAATTCTCTCACTGGCATCATTTCCATCAGTCCTTCATTCGTCCATCCGTAATCCGTGTCACTGGCGACTGGAAGTAGCGAGACGAGTGCCGGAACCGGAACAACTCACGACTTCTCCACTGGACCACCGTATCCTCATCCAGTTCATCAGCACGGCACACATGGCACAGCCCACCCAAACACACACGGCAATCAGGAGAAACAACTAATTGCTAATCCCCTTCCTGTCAATTCCCCAAATCCCTCCATCACACAAGCTCCAATTGAGCATCAAGGATTCCCAATCCACGTTCATACTTCTCTTCTGCCGCTTTCCTTCCCGTCATCTAGTTCTTCTCTGGCTCAGTGATGTGACTCAAAGTCATCGCTACTCAACTACTGTCGTGGCAAACTGTGAAAGCTCATTACTCACTTGCAGCTCGTGTTCCTCTACATCCTACTTGAGATAATTCTGCCGAACGAAGGGCAAACTTTATTATACAACCTGCCGCCTGACTCCCATTCTGCCTCTGGCTCTGCTTCAACTGATAGCTCAGTACTCTGACTAAAGGAATTTGATAACTTTGTCAATTAGTTTAAGTGGTGACGTACGTTGAATTTGTCGATAGAATAGAATTGCAGTGAGCAGTGTGAGCACCAAAAGCTAGCAATCGCAAGAGCGCCCACAGTCAGTCACTCAGTGCGAAGAAACAAGCAGATTGCAGGTGGGCCGCTCTGTGCTACACACAGGTAGCATGCTCAATCACCAATCCCTTTCCCCTTCACCATTTACCATCTACCATTTACCCTCATTTCTTCTCATTCTTAATTGTTAAGTATTTGGGTTGTTTCCGTCTTGCAAGTGGAATCAAAGCAAAGTCAAACATAGATTTTTCCGTTGAACAGACAACAGAGGTCTGATCACCTTTCAAGTAAGTCATAAATTCTTCTTTAGTCTTCCTAGTTTTTTTTAGTCATTTATTCATCATAACTTTTTTAAAAGTAGTTGTGGTTTAAATAGTAGAGTGGAATCACGAATTGCACATTCGCATCGGCGATCGTATTTTAGCTGATTTTGCGGATTGTGCAGTATATACAAAATAGGTGATAGGTGATAGGGGAAATTAGTTGAAATTTGAGTCCAATTTGAAACGTATCATTTATGACAGTGTAAATTCACACCACCTGCAACATTCTCACTTATTGTCTGCAACCTTCTGTCCCATCTGCAGTCGGTCATCACTAATTGTCTCCTGACCCTGACTAAATATGAAATATGGTTACTGCTCAACTACGCCATAGTGCGAATAATACCTACTAAGTTCGTAGATTACTGTAATTAATATTGGTTTGGTATTGTCCAAACTGAAAACTCGACGCTTGCCGTTATCGCACTCTAACTAAAGAGTTGTTGGTTTTGTTTTGTACTCACTTTGATACCTCATCTCATGAGTTTCGGTGTCATGATGGTCTAAAACCTTAGGTTGAATGGTTAGGGAAATTAGGGATCGGTGTAGAGAATGGGCGCATGAATGAAGAATCTTGGGCCGGTTAGTGGTTAGTGATTTCGTGATTATAATAAGTACTCTAATCGTGTTGATGGCATGAATCGAATTTATGTATTCTACACGTCCAACCCAAAATCTTATAGTAATTACATCAACTAGTAGAAATTTTGTGGCTACAAGCTGCTCATAAATGGACTAACGCTTTCAGTCAATTTATAAGTACTTAATTTAATGAATTGTAAGTATCTCAATGTTCGGTTATCGTATTTTATTGCCCGTAATTTCGAATGTAGAGAGAGACAGACAAATTTATTCAACAAAAAAACCTGGTACTTTCCTCTGACGTGGATAGCCTAATTATACTCAGTATTTGCCCAAATTGTCTAGCCAGGAAAATAGCTAAATCAAATGAGTTACCGTTTAATATCAATACACCATATCATTTTAATAAGCGGTAACTGCGATATAAAAGCTTAGGTATCTAAAGATATTCTGAGACTGGGGCGTTATTTGTAACTGCTATCTCTAAAGTTTGTCGAGATAGGGTATAGGGTTACAGCTTTAATCGGCGTGGAAGTTCCAAGTTAATAGAATTCATCCGGTCTGTTTGTTTATAATTGATTGTGTACTTACTTACCTAGTTGCTTACCATCGCAGTCAACCATCAAACCATCGGTACTACCGAATTGGAATTCATCTTGGTCTGGGACTTGTGATTGTTGTCGTGAGGACTACGGAAGTTGGCAGTTGTAAGGAAAAGGGAAGGCAGTTCGAAGAAGGAACAGGGATTTGCAATCCCTTTTCAATAGTTTAACTGTTAACTGAATTTCTGGTTCGCTGCTGGCAGTCTTCAGAAATTCTGTTAATTCAAATAAGCGATTATAATTATAGAGGTAAGTTGTAGCTTGTGTAATGCTAGTTAAATATGAAATAAGCATGTCCCCGATGAGCGTAAAGCTTTTGACACCTATTTACTGCTAAACTTAACCGTAATAGCTTTCAGTTTTGCTAACCACGAATATTTAGCTCTTTTCATCATTTTGGTGGGTACGGAAACAGGTTTATAGTTGTTCGAAATTAATTATTTTGGGAAAATTGCTTCAATAACACATGGTATTCAACAGGAATGCTACCAGAATTAGATAAACAAACTAGGCATACATTAACCCTTGTTTGCTGTTTACGAGTTTCAGTACCGTTTGCATTATTCATTAAACTTACTATTACTTATTGAAGAACTTTGATTTGATTATTTTGTATTTATTACTATTCATTTAAAATCACACCATAAAGTGCTACTATTGCGTTCTAGACTACCTATATTTGTTTTAGACGTCACGTCATGTAGGTATGTATTAATAAATTACATCAATTCATTTATGGATCAGGCGTTTAGTGGTACTGTTTGATTATTTCGTACTGGTTGATTGAATATTGAACTACACATGTTGTATTACTTTGTCATGGACTATAAACTTCTAAAATCTACTTTGGAAGGAATTACATTACATAGGTAGTTAGGATTTTGAAAGTCCCTGCCCTGGAAAAAGTGCTTCTTGAACTCAGTAGAAATTAGAGACCATCAATGCAACTTCATTTATTTCGAAACTGTAGCTGTTACAAATACGTACTACTTCAGATTGAAATTAATCCATTTGTAGTTCGAGGATGCACCAATAAGGAATCAAATACTTGCAAGTTAAATAACTTTATTTGGCGGATTCGCTTTAGTGTGAGATAAAATTGTGGGGATGTGTACAAACATCTACTGAATTGAGGTTGAGGTTGCTTTATTAGTATGTCGAAATCATTCAGTACATAAAAGTATGGTTTTCCAATGATGGAAACCTACAAACTAGAGAATTAAAGAATTATAAATAAAAAATTGTTAAATTCTTCGTGGACTTTATGAAATCCCAAGATTTATCTTCGTCTCTCATTGAAGATATTGTAACGTCTGTTCTTAAAAAATCGGTTCAGATTTGTGTGCACCACTTGTTTTCTAATAACTAATGTTGCATTATATAATCATTATTATCATTATCATTATAACCAGAAATTAGTTATAACAAGATTATGCCACGTATACTGAGTCTTTTTAGGCTACCCTCGTTGGAGGACAGTGTCAAGTTTATTTTGAATAAAGTTGTCTTTCATTCTGTATACAGTGAAATCTTGTTATGTCGATACCTCAGGAGACCGATTTTTTCGGTCGTTATAGGGAGATGACGGGCTGCAACGTCCAGTTACAGACAGAAAAATATTCGATTAAAGGATGTGATAATCAAATACTTGCTGCAGTATGTAAATGTGTCTTTTTTGGAATTCAATACACGATTTATAATATATATAATATATAGATTATACATCTCTTTGTTCTTTGTTCGTTGTGTACGTGTACAAGCGATTACCTAAAAAAATGATAGAGCTAGAAAGAGAAAGAAATGCTTTATTTCACTGTTGCTTTTATAGCAATTGCCAAATAGACATTTTACCCACAGAGACTTTAATTCATCTTTACTAATTACCGCCTGGAGAAGAGAGAACAAAATTTATTCAAAATAAATTCACTGACACGAATCCGTGTTTGGCCTTATGGACACAGTATACTAGGTATCATAGACCATAGAATATTGTTCACACCTCTACATAATGAAAATAAAAACAAAAATGGAAACTAATAGTAAATTGGAAAGCAGTCAATATTTACAGCTTAGAAACAAACCCTCACAAACATAAAATATCTCATCACTGTTAATGTGTTATAATGAATAGGTACTTTCATTAATTGGTTATTCTTAAGGAATTAAAAAACCTTAGCCTAGCTTTTTCAATAAAGTGTTCAATTTCGTGTAGACCGTCAAACAAAAAATGCATGACGTTACAAAGTTTACAAATTGAAGGCTGCAGCATGACAGTATGGGGTGCATGTCGTTCTTCGGGAAAACCTTGTCATTAATTGTATATATTATTTATTCTGTAAACCGTCAAGAGTTGATATATGTTGGTTTATTTTAATGCTACGTTGATTGTTTTCAGCAACTTATACGGCTCCAGAATATACCTATTGGTGTCTGTACGAATACGAAAAGTACTCATCATGGAATCAGCAACGAAGGATTACAACTGTGTTGTTTGTTTTCGTGATATTTTTTACTGTTCCGTTGGCGTTTGCGAACATTCTGTCTGTTTTGAATGTTCGGCCAGAATGCGTGTACTTTTAAGCCAAAACGAATGTCCAATTTGCCGGCAAGAGCTGGAACATGTAAGTTGGTACATTTAATTGACCGTTGGAAATCTAGTATTATGATAATCTGATAATCATATGTTGTTCGTTGTTATTTTACACTTAAGTTTAGAATACATACTGATTATACATCACTTTAATGTGGAATTTGCATAATTTATAAACGTGTTAATCTTACACCTGCTGATGTTAAAATATTCACAGGTTACATTTACGAAAGGAAAGCGAAGTTACAAGGATGTACAAGATAGGCTTCGAATGTTTATTTTTGTACCACGTTATAATATTTATATGGAAGATAATGAAATACAAAAGAGTTTTGATGAGTTATTACAAGCACGTTGTTTGGTTTGTCCGGACGGCGAATCGGTGTTTAAAGACTTCCCAGCATTAAGACAGCATATTCAGAGAATCCATGACCGCTTTGCGTGTGACTTATGTGTGGAGCACATTAAGGTGAAATAGTTCATCGACTTAATGCGTAATATTGCCTGTCATATGTATTTAATAATATTTGTGTAAGCTTTGGCTTTACAGTACAATACACATTTGAGACATTTGCGCCAACTAAAATTTAAATTGATTTAT
The DNA here is from genome assembly GCA_036851915.1 of Ptenothrix huangshanensis. Classification (NCBI taxonomy): domain Eukaryota; kingdom Metazoa; phylum Arthropoda; class Collembola; order Symphypleona; family Dicyrtomidae; genus Ptenothrix; species Ptenothrix huangshanensis. The sequence goes on from JAAXYX010001022.1 coordinate 7,010, forward strand.
TGCAGTTGTTTCCTGTAGAACGACGGTTTTATACGAGACCTGAATATGCTTACCACAAGCGAAAAGGTGACAAAGACGATAAGTCTCATCGTGGGCACCCACTTTGTCAGTTTTGTGATCGACGTTATTTTGATGAAGATGATTTATTCAAACACTTACGGAAAGATCATTACTTCTGTCACTTTTGCGATGCAGATGGTTTTAACCATTTTTACAATGCCTATGATGATCTACGGGTTCATTTCAGATGTGAACACTTCCTTTGTGAGGAAGAGAATTGTAAAGAAGAGAAATTCACTTCAGTATTCAGGACTGAAATCGATCTCAAGGGTACAATTATCGCCTTAATTGCATTGTTGTTGATAACGAAGGAGAGCTGTAAATGTTTTGCTGAACTCTTGTCTTCTCCAGATAGCTACTGAACGTGTTGATTGAGCAATTACACTTGTTTGTCGTTTTAGCACATTTGGCATCTGCTCATAGTCGGCTTCTTGGAAAACATGGATTAAAACAGGCAAGACATTTGGATGTTGAATTCAACTTAGCACCGCGCTCTGATGATAATGGGAAACCTCGTCGAAATTTCCGTGAACGAGGAGAGCGCAGTGGTCACCGTGAGCACCCACCAAATAGAGAGCGGTGGGTTTTTTCGAGCAGTAGTAATTCTGTTTATTTGTTTAAGCTGGACGGTTATTTCTATTTAATTCAGTATTCCTTATGATTTTGTTGATTAGTGATGTGGCCGGTGATAATCATCCTGAGGAGAATTCACACAACTCCAACCAAACCAATCGAGAGGTTGTGCAAGTTCCGTCTAATTTAGCTCGTCTGAATCTGGAATCCTCTATGGATTTCCCAACTTTGGGTGGTAACAGTAGACCGGGAGGTGATATTCAAGCTAGTCGAATATCGAATGTGGTAGCACCAGCGGCTAGCGGCGGGGGTGCAAATCTTAATGCCAATCGCTCTATTTCTCAACGGGTAGCCCTTAGTAATGGAATGAACGTAGCATCGAAACCTGTTGTTAAGAAGGAGAAAAATGCAGGTCATTCGTCGAAGCCCAATTGGAATGCCAAAGTGTCTGGTTCTAGCCGAATGGATGACGAGTTTCCAGCTCTTAGAATATCTGATGAACCCTCTTCCTCCTCCTCTGGATATGGAAATTCAAGTCAAGCAGGATCAAAGTCTTTCATCACTGCAACTAAAATCTCTACCATACCTTCCACAAAAGCCTCTTTGCCGCCAGATATCAAACCACGTCAAACTGTTCCCCGTTCGGAAGATTTTCCTGAACTAGGGCTCGGCTCTGGAAGTGGTAACAGTGTTGGTAGAGGAAGTGCTTGGTCTGGGTCTGGTGTTAAAATGAAGCAAGGTCGTGTGGAGTATCAAGGGAAAAGAGTCGCCCCTGCCCCGACGCTACCTGGAAGAAGCACACAATCGAAGCAAGATTCGGAGTCTAATGGATTTCTTAATAATGAAGAAGACTTTAAATTCGTCCCCCTCAATTTCAGTAGCGACCGTAACAAATCAAAAAATAATAATTTTGGTGACTATCAGCGTAAAAAACACTAAAAACTGTGGATGCATTGAATCCAATAAAATATTCTCATTCTGCAGTGAATAAAAGAAAGTGGATATGGGATATTTAATGTATATTTTTTAATCCATGTTACTTTATTTTCTCGTGGTCATTCTTTTGATAAGTGTTTGTAATATCTGGCATGAATTATACTCGTAGAAGTGCGAATCATAGCAATCACTGATTTAATGTACAAAAGCATTATTTGATGAAGCATCACATAATTACTAGTTTTGCAAATCATTCTGCGGATGCTCAGCATTTAGAATTGCAATGTTTGGAAGCACATTTGTATAAAATACCGGTTATTGTCGTCGGATGTTAGAATTTGCAGCAATGAACATGTTGCAATGTGGACAATGCTTGACCCTAACTACGTATAAGTAATGCTTTTTGTCTTACTTCCGAAAGTGCCTTAGAATTTTTAGCAGCTCAATCCACGTTTCACATCCAAATTCGAACGCAACATTCTACGTTGTACTTTACATACAACTACAATCGTTATATAAAATGGAGTTCATTGTTATTTAATAGTACCTAAATACTAATGAGAAAATTGCCTAAACTTACAATTGTTGTCTATATGGAATCTGGTAATTGATTGTTGTATACGTAGCATGAGCTAAATTGGGGTTTGTGATGCAATTATCCCTCCTCAACTTTAAGTAATTACCAATTTTTGTTATTTTTAGTTATGAATAATTACTAGCGGCGTTTGCTTAATAAATTAATAAATCACCAGTCGTTGGGTCTTATTTTAAACAGTAACTTCTTTCCGTATGGGTATTATTACTTAGTAAATTGAATAAGTTTAATTGTTCAATTGTTGTGTGAGTCGTCCAATTCACATGGTGTAAATGGATAATGAAACGAAGCAAGCGAGAGCGAGACATCTTAACGTTGTATTGTTCAGTAATCCTGTTTCCTGATTGTAGCTTCCATTCCATACAGATATAGTTATACTTTTCTAGTAGGTAGTCACATTGTAAGGGCGATGATGATATCTTCGAGGCGTGCTGTAGGTCATTTAATTTTACAAGGTCATAATATATTATCGATATCTGCCGTGTTGAAAGACAAGCATATCGTAGGTCAACAGTAACAGCTTGGTCTTTCTTGCAGGGCAATAATCCAAGTCCTTCAGAAAGTTCTTAGGGGATTGAGTTCCAGAAAATAGAATTGCGTTCGAACTGGAATAGACTAGTGACGACCGATGAACTAAAGTTTTTAGGGGAACTAATAACTCGCAGAACTCGACCAAACAAAAGGAAAAAATACTATAATTTTATCTACATCCCTCCGGACCTACTCGATTCCAGGTAATTCTGTGTTTATAGAAGACGAATAACTGCTAATTTGACCATTTTGTATTTATTTATCTTAATTACATTACTCATTTCCACAGTACATATATCTTTTGTCATTTTTAGTTGATACGAAAACAAGAACTCCTCGTAACAAGTTCTTACTGTGAATTGTTTCAAGTGGCGTATCGGAATATACATATCTGTCTTCCTCCCATGGGCGTAAGCCCACAGGGGAGCGTATTCGAAAATAATACATATCTGTCATTGTTTGAATATTCTTTTGTGCATTCCCTGCTCAATGTAGATTACAATGTGGATAATAAATGAGTACACTGCAAAAAGTGAAAAGAAAAACTGCATCTAAAGTGTTAGTGATTACTAATATTTATACAGTTAAATGAAGACAGAATTTTGTGGTGACATTTGTAGACGGTGGCATCCCATTTACCTTCCTGTGTAATTGAAACCTAGATAGTAATTTAAAGTGATTGTTGCTATCATCAGTATTCTAGTACAACAAACTCTTCCATTGGTTCCTATATAGTATAGGTACCCTTCAATATCGTCCATAGATGTTACATTACAATTATTAAGTAGTGGAAAGCCCAAGGAATGTAACGACAAAACTAGTATGAAACTTGTAGATTTGTGCTTATAGCAAAAATGGTTTTTGATTATAATTAATCAGAATTCCTACAAAAAAGGTGGTATTCGGTGCGGAAGGTGTGAGGTTGAAAAATCGCTTCGCCATAGTATAGTTCTAGGAACGCAAGCTTGTGCAGGTGTTCGTGAGGTAGCGGTAGCAGCATTGGCGGCCAAACAATGACAACGCCGCGATTTCATCATTGGAATCCCTGAAATAAAAGAAGAACCCATTTTCGGCTTTGTCGATTTTGTTAAACTTCCTACACGTTTGTGTGCCTGACTGTGAGTGAATTACGTATTTGTAGAGATAGGAACGCGAGAGAAGTACCATCCACGGATTGTTCGGAGGAAAGAAATATCGGCAAGTTAAGAAAATGGAAAAAGCTGTCTTATTTCCGGCCAGTATGAAATTTTTCAAAAAAGTTCGCGCAGCGTCGCAATCTTCATCTAAATCCTCTGCCTCACACAGTTCGTCTGCCTTGACTGCCCTGTCGCATTCGACTTCAACCACTACAAACGATGAAGACGGTGAATTTGACATGTCATACTATGAATGTGTGGAAACTGATCGAGTGATAATGTCCCCGAAAGAGGTGAAAGTTGTGTTTGTTCGAGGACGACAACAATCGAATTCGGATTCGTATTTAGATTCAAGTGCTTTACCCGCTGAGTTGTGCTCGCCCACGCCTTGTTCACCTCGTAATCGTGATGCCGATATGTGTCAAGACCAAGACTCGTTTTTGGAATCCGACAACGAGCAAATAAGTTCGATAAGTGACTCGTCTGAAATTGAACTCGATAAATCCGTGCTTCCAAAGTATCAGCAGCTAGCGGAATCCGGTTATGGTGATTCCTTTCACGACGAATTGGTAAGAGAAGCGTCAGATTTGCAATCTCAAGTAATGGAAGTTGAGCAGAAGCTCAGTGCTAATAACGTATGCATATCCGACATGAGACAAGAATTTGACGAGTTATTCCATGAATTCAAATGTTGGGGTACCAGACATGATATTCACCATCAGAGTATTATTGCTCTGTCAAAGGATCTCAGTCTCATGGTATGGAAACCACGTTGCTTGTCTTTATTACCAAACTTTTGTTAGAATCGCTTAGCTTCCTCTCCCCAGGTTTAATCCCACCGGTGCGGATAGCATAGGTAGGTAGCATGCAACCAGGTTCATGAGAATCACGAGTGTGCTTTGGTTCAAATACCCGTTTCTTAGAACCTGATTACTGCGATACAAGATGGCCTTTCACTTCGTTTTGGAAGATTTGTGAATCGTGCGAATCTAAGGAGCAGATAAAAAAGATGTGTATTTTGAATTCACAGTAAATGTAATTTGATCAACTCGTAAAGCAGATAATCAGCCACGAGTGGCACCAGTTGTTTCCTTAGTTCATTATTATACAAGGATCGCAGGGCAGAGTGCAGTAGAATTCCGTTTACTGATGCTGTACTCAAATAAGTGGAACTCCGGTGACGGAGTAATTATGCACACATTCCTGGAATTCCTAAATGTAGTCGATGAATTCGGTGCGGTACTACTGGAGTCTCGTACAGCATAGGATTCGCGTTGGTTAGAGTAGACGACAAAACTGTATCTGTTTGATTTGATCACTTGCCTTTATTTGTTCTGTGCCTTTTACAGACTTCGGGAATGGGGAAACTAAAGTCCTTGTTGGAGACAGACAGAGTAGAAGTGGGAACAGTTCAAAAGAAAACGCCTAATGAAAGTCGTGATAGAAGTGATATTGTCTCATCTTCTGAACCGGATGCCCAAGTTCTCACGCTCGATGGAATCGCATCGTCGATGTAAGAGATTATCTCCGATGACGGACTTTGCTGCTAATGAGAAGGAGGAATCGAAGTCGAGTTGGAATTGGAATTGGACCGGAATTGTGTCAACGCAGATGTAACGACTGGTGTGGAAAAGTAAAACATTAATAAATAATAACTTGCTCCTTTCAGACTAAAATTACTCTGGATCCGTTTCCGATGGAATTTGATCCCTCGTCCCGACTCCATTAGTAGTTCTAGTTACCTCTGAAGCTTGATCTTGATTCGACCAAATGCCATTTCCATTACGATCAACTGTTTCACCTGTCTCAATTAAATAGATATTAGTAATTCTATTTATGTTTGAAACTAACTTAATTTGTTAGAGTTTAATGAGTTAGGATGAGGATATTGTGTCTTGTAGTAAATCATCTTGGTGTTATTAACCATGTGTTGTTCCTTTAAGAGATCGGAGTAAATGCACTTGTACTTAAGAGATAATCTTCTGTTTAACTGTCGAATGTGGCAGCCAAGGAATGATGTGTAATCATACACGACTTAATGCTCCTTCTCCAGTTGCTTCACACTCTCGTTTTTATGTTTGCTTTAATTATACTCTTACAAGTCCATCACAGCCAATCACATTTTCATGGAGCACAGCTCGTGAAGCATCCACTCTCATAACAAGTCCACTAAATCGCCCTCTTCCTAACGAGACAACTTTTTTGATGAATCTTGACAACGCATCCAGTTTCCAGCTCCAGCATTAAAACTTGGTCGAAACAACTCAACTTAACTGTTTCTTGGGTGAGTGAGACTCATGCAATTCCACTCATAAGTAAAAGTAGTCCCTTGCTTGGGTAGACGAATATGATGGAGATAATTACTTACGTACTTGTCTGCAGACTCGCAAAGTGTTTCCCTCCCAGATCAAGCCACGTTTTCCACCAACAAAGTGTGTGTCACGAGTTTTATAATTTTAACGTTTCTCCGACACAAGGATTAATTTAGGAGATGGATGTAATTATGAGATGCTTGCAATTGTACATGTTTGTAGCTTCCACTGGTGACTACGCTCGAATGCATCCGACAATGAGGTTCTTAAATAATGGTATAATATCAACGTGACACAACGAGGTTGCTTTGCGATGCTATGCGTGGATTTGGATCTCATTGATGGTGGGTATAAATAGTGTCTCATTATTGCAGTGGCGTTGCGATCTTGATTAGTAAGGACGTCAGCATTGCCTGCATAAATTGCCTACACATGCAGAAGCAGAAAGTGTTTCGCTGCTGTGGGGTTGAGACAGCCTGTAGTTGTCTTCACTCCATGTCTTTTATGCATATCGTCCATGTTCCGTTCGCATGAGTTAATTATCAAAATTTGCATGAGTGAAAGTATAGAACTCGTAAATCAGAATCGAGCTATTTAGTGCGGCAAGTTCACTCCGCTATGCATGCCCTGGCCTCAGCGATGCGATGTTTCCAAAATACTGATGTCTCCAAGATACCCGCGCCTTCCAGGCCGCACTCCGAAACAGCTACTAACACACACGATGCATCTTCGCATTAGTTTAGTAGTACAAATCCACCACCACTTCCTTCTCCGTAGATTAGGAAATTGAATGTAGGTGTAGACGTTATACGTGGCATCAACTTCACTCTTCTCTCGTATCTATTCTTCCTCGCAGTCCTAGTGCCTAGCGAAGTTCCAGTGGAACGTGTTTATGTCAGTATTATTTCCACGCCTTTACCGTCTTTTTAATCTTGCATCGACAAAGTCAATAATAGTAATATGCAGCACACTTAAACTCTCGCTTCCATCCACTCGCACTGCCCACATCAACATCACAGCCACCAGAGTCAAGTACAGCAACGGCTGAGAAAGCAGTGCCACGTACATACCAACATTATACCAACTAGGAACGTCGTAGTCGGCTTTTTACTTTCCATCCAAATGACGGCGAATTTAAAACGCAAGTTGAAAGCCATCAGCCAAACTGGTGAGTGGGTTTAATGTGTGTCACTTTGTGGCCCATCCAGGCATGCTTATGGCTTTAAGAAAGTGTATCACATTTTCTTGTCTTGTCTGCAATATTGACAAATATTACGAGTTTCTGGAGGCGAAAGTGAAGGCCCAACGACATAACTGGGCCAGGCCTTCATTTGACCGAGACGATTACTTCAGCGTGGGCACCTAATCGGTTCGGCTTTATTTCCTGCTGTCCCCTGAATGTGCCCGGGTCTTGGTCTTGTGTTTCCTCCCGGTCCGAGTCTTCCTCGTTCGCAAACTAGACAGTTGGTGTCTCTTCTTCAACTATTTTTAATTATGCATGTGTATCATCGTGAATGCTTCTCGTGTCATGTTGTCAAGAGTGTTTTCTTCTCTCCACGGCCAATTCAATTTTCTTTCACTCCAACTCCAACTACAGCCGCTCCAAAACGAGTCAAATTCTTGGCATAAAACTTGACAAAGTTTTCCTCGAAATTGAAAAATGGCTAATATTTAAGTACACCAGTAGTAGGGCAGCTTGTCTCAATACTTGCTAATGATTCTCTTCCTAATAAACTTTCCTTTGAAATTCCCGTCCGCTTTCAAAAATTTGGTTTTGATTAACAAAATTACTTGCTCCTTGGAACATTGTGTGTATTAATATTCAAATTAAATAAATGCTTATTAACTCTTGTATCGTTGTCGAGGCTAAAGATGCAAACGAAGGCAATTGTGAATTTACTCAGTTGAAAAGTGAAAGAACAGCCAAAATTAAAAGTTAGCGAGTTCAAGTTTGAATGCTCATACTTTATTAAAATGCCAAAAGTATTCAATGTGAGCCAGTGGCGGATTGGGACCCAGTTTACAGCCCGGGAATAAAAGAATAGGCGTAGGGGACATCCAGACCCTATTTACATAATGTTGAAAAGATGGGGGCCCTTCGGGAAATTTCCCAAAATCCCGACCCGCCAGTCCGCCCCTGAATGAGCGCACTCATTTCCAATGAAAGTTTTTGGCCAAATAATACTACAAACATTTATTTTGAGGCTTGTCGTACTTTTCCCCGCTGATCGCTTTATGCCCGATTTGAGAAGTGCTACACCATAATGGCGAAAACAGCTATGGTAAAAGTTTGTAACCAGGAAACCAAAATGGCAAAAATGAAAATGGCAAAACTCAAAACAATTTTTTGAAGATAAAGTTCCTTTTATCCTTTTTTACAAAACGTGTAGCTAAAATCCCAAAATGAAAAACGAATGTAATGGCACAAAAAATATGCTACTTTATCTATCTCTATTCCGCTCATATACTTTTGTTTTTCAGCATTCCAGTCAGTGATTGTGGCCAGTAATTCGTTAATAAAACTCTTGAACTAATGACGCATAACAGATATCAGGGTGAACTATAGCTCTAATAACTTGTACGGTTAACATACAAAAATATCCATTATGATCCAAGTTCTGCGTTGGTGTTCTTGCTAAGGATTTTTGTCGGCTGACGTGCGAAACAAATTGACATTGATCTCTGTATCCAGCTATTGCTGATGACAGACTTAAATCAAATTAAAAAGCACTTTTAAATAGGCGGGAGATAAATGTTTAGAAATGATCATCAGCAGATATTTTTGCTTTTATCACTTTGTTTTTTGGCTGTGCCATTTTAGTTTGTACTTTTGTCATTACGGTTTTTGCCAACGTTGGCGGTCACGGATTTGAGAGCACGCCCCTTTTGTTCCGTCCTCCATGAAAAGGTTGTGCGCTGTTGTGCGAAGTCCTCTGGCCTTGGCGACTGCCATTTCTGGAATCATTTGTAAAGCCAGGGAAGACACATTATTGAGCTAGGAAGAGTCTGGAAAAACGAGGTAATGGTAATGGTACCACGATCTCCGACCTCAAGTCCAATTACTTGCAATCTGTCAGGCGATACTTTTGGAGCAAGTTATACAAGTATACGGGGATCGTAGATGGTTTTTGGAGAAGGAATGTATTTGGGACGAAGATTGATTTGGACGGGAAAAGGCATGGAAATATTTGTAGTGAAATCGATTGTGGATTGTTATTGCGGACGCTAGCTGGGATAAATGCGACGGAAGGCTTTGTGCGGGTAATATCCATACAAGTGTCATCTGTCATCTTGTTGTGGGTCATAATGATTTGAATAGGGCAGTGCCTAGAGAAATGCGAATGATTTTTAAGGGTGGGGAGAATGATGGGTATGGGTTTGGGAATGATGTGGTGGAATGTGGTGTGCCTAACTGGACGGAATCCTTGGGAGGGATTTGAATGGCAAGTGGGAAGTGAGCGAATGTTTGATGCACTACGGACGCAGTGGAAGTTGTAGTTGTCTGGTTTGAGGAGAGTCGTTTGGAATTTGTATCTGGACTTGCCAGTGTGGAGCGGAAGCATTAGTGAAACTACTTGGGAAATTGCATAACTCGTTCAGGGGCAAAGAAAAGGAGTTTATGAAGAAGAAAAGTTAATAAATAGGACAAAGCAAGATATTTGAGCGAATTGAGAATAGGCTAATTTACTTAAGTAATGAAGCGAGTGCGACTGATGTGTGAGAGAGTGAGGACGGTTGACGGAGAGAAACGAGGAGTGTGTACTGGAGCCAAGTGTAATGGCACACACGTCGGTGGAGGATTGGCGGAGGAAGGACGGGGATTTGTGCGAGTTTGTAGTTGGCCGTGGAGAGAAGTGCTGGCTGGAGACGAAATGTTGTGAAGGGCTGGAAAATTAATCAAGTTGATTGGGAAGAATAAGAAGAAGAGTTATGGTGGGCGAGTGTGAATGGGAGTGGTTGGACGGTGTGGATGGGAAGGAAGGCAGGAGGGTTTCTTGGGTTGGGAGTGGAGGAGAGGAGCAGGAGACGATTATGGCTCTCACTCAAGTCTCCTTTGTTGATCAGAAGACGGAGTGATGTTGTGAGCAGGCCGATACTTGATTTCATTCAATGTCATTTACATTTTTCCAAGCTATGGCCATGAGCGTGCAAGTGCAGTGATTATCGGGGAGTAGCGGAGACTGAAAGGACCGAGTGGGACGGAAGCATAACCGTTTCCACTTAACTCGAGTCGCTCTGTAGGAATGGCTCGGTTGATACTGGAGAAGGTGCTTGCGTCACAACACAAGACACTCTTTCCTTCCGTCCTTCGTCTTGCACTTTGGGAGCGTTTAGCGAGGAACGAGAGGCACACGAGCCTTTGGCGTGTTGAATGCACGCACGTGTACGGAATTCACGCGAAAAGACAGACAAGGAGCGAGCGAGACTCGGCTGGGGACTGAGGCTGCGAGGGTATCTTTATGGTTCCGTTTTACTGTTAGTGTTATGATTATGCCATCGTTGATTACAAGATTACTTAGAAGTCATTCTTTGACTCATGAAATTAGATGAAATACGGAGACGGCTCCTTTACAATCCTTTACAATCCGCTCAATGCTCTATCAAGCACAAGCTGAGCAACCGGCGATGGAATACGAACCAACACGGAATCCAGTCACTCGCTAATCGAGTTTCCAAAACGAGACCATTTTGTCTTCACTCCACATTTTCTTGCTCCCGCCTTTTTTATTACAAAATTTTCCACTCGATAATGAACATTAGGAAACATCTTCACCTCATCACTCGCTAGTCAATTCGCATTATTCTCCCCACTCCGTCTCCCCTCGTCCCACTCACCGCCATTCTCATTATTCCGCTTCCTTCTCAACACTTTTCCCATTTCCCCTCAAGTGTCTTCCCTTTCTCTCATCCACCTCCGGCTAAGTAGGTAAGTAGTGCACCATTCAATACAGCATTCCTTCATCACTCCAATCACTCCCCGTAACTAACTTCCCGAATCATTATTCCCATTCCAAAGTTTTTCCTCCAACAGGCTCCATTCTCCTCGTTCAGTCCCCATCCACCTTTACCGTATTTCCCTCCACAGTCAGTCCAAGAGAGCGCAACAATCACCAACCAACGAGTGCTCCAGCGCATTTCCCACCACTTGTCGGCGCTTTCACCAAGTGTAGGTTGCAGTGTGGATCGCTTTAACCACGAGACTGAAACAAATGTAAAGGCGGGTAAAGTGGCATCAATTTGAATAATGTCACATGAATTTCCAATTGCACATCTAATTTCGTGACTGGAGAATTGCAGGTGATGTGAGACGGCTGTGTGGAGCTCGTCGTTGGAAAGCACTCAAAAGTCATCTCTCATTATATGACATTAGCGCTATAGGTATACTTTGTGTAATCGGGAATCCATTGCTTTGAAGTAGTCGAGGTTGGTACCGCGGGCGAAAGGGAAAGGTAGCACTGGCGTTTGCCCGTGGAGTGACTTGTGCTCCTTTCACAGCTTCTCTCTCTTTCTCTCCTCGTCTCGGCTTAGTGTCTCTTTCAATCTTTTTATCCGCCTTCTCAACGCACCTATTGATTCCTGGAGGAACAGTTGAACAGTGCAAGTGTGATTTAGTGCCGAGCTCCAGCTCCTGGCTCAAGTCTGCCAAGCCAAATTATTAGCCATTAACTTTTCTAATGTAACCTCGGAAATAATTGCATAATTGCATCTGTGCCGTTGACACGGGAAAAATCCTTGTCACCCCAGAATTACGAGGAGAAGGTTGAGCCATTAAGTTGTCGTTTGGAAGAGGGAATGAATGGAACGGTTGCGACTGTTGCGAGACGTGTGTGTAGGTGAGTGGGGAAATACGGTAGGCGGACTGCGGGACAAGAATGTTTGTGATGAAAGTGAATTGAAGCCGCAATTTGAATAATGTAATTTCTTTGTGACGTTTTTTTGTCGACAAGCTCATCATCGATCATGCAATCATTCATGCGATCATGATTGTTTTCTTAGCCGAGTATTAGGCTGTAATATCAATCAGCTGAGCTTATTTGCCTCGTTCGGAGAAGTGTATGTCGCACTTGGACTCAGCCACAACTCTCTTGCGTTCGCATCCCAAAAGGAAATAGTTGAGCAAGTTTTCCTTTTCATTTGGTTCGGTAAATATCTGGAGAGATGCTCGGCCGGAGTTGTGGGGATGAGGGAACGTGAGGAGCAGAGGTAGACGAGCAGAAGCCAAGGCCTCACTCCACGTCCCAGTGCAACACCCAGTCTAGACTACAGACCTATAGCCAACATTAAGTTAGACAAATGTGGGAAATGTAGGAATAAATTGTGCTTAAAAAGTAGACGAATAAAACTGTGCGCCCTACTCACATATTTTATGCTCAGTCCTCGTCTTGGCGAGCATCTCCCAAAACTTTTCAATGTTGGCATTTCAATTTTTCCTTCCCCTCTCCGCAAGACAAATTAAGATCACGTGCGCAAGAAGGCAACTGTTGTCGACATTTTTCATTTGAATATAAACTATTTTGATCATTTCCCTTTGATTAATTCCCTTCAGAAAGCCCGCTGCTAGATTATTCAAAATTCTTGTTTTCCACGGCGAATTTGTTTTTATGACGGTGAGAAGGAAAGGGACGCTGGGTTGTTAAAGTGTTTGGCACGGAGTGCGGCTGTAATTATGGGGCAGTTACTGGATCAAGAAGGAGCTCGATCAACAGTTGCTACGAGAGAATGCTCCGAAGGTGTGTTGCGTGCTTGTGATTGATCAGAACGGCTGTTCGTGGTGACACTTGGCAAGTTTTTGGACGGTGGTCACGCTTCGTTTGACGGGGAGACGTTGACAGGAGAGGAAAGTGCAAGTGCACGTTGACGCTTCGGCTGATGACTTTTGAGTAATGGTTCGTAATCCGGGAGTCGTCGGCGTGACACGGGCATGCTGGTAGACGCTTCCAGTCTATCCCACCGCCCTCTCAACTCAAAGTTGAGAAGAAAGGAAAAATAATAGAAAACTTTTATTTTCTCCTAATTGCCTAACTCATTAATTACATACTCGCTCCTTCTGGTTCTGGTTCCCTGGTCTTATGTGGATTTCATGGTTTTTATCTGGTTCCTGAAAGGCCCACTTGAAAAATCCCAAATCTCAGGCCACCTTCTTCGCCTCTCGTCTTCCTCTCTCCCAACCCATTCTCCTCCTCCCATTTCCATTCTCTCAGTCATAATTGAGCCAAGAGGACTCTCGAGGAACAAACACTGAAAACTTATTTTTTTCAACATTTCATCCTCATTTCCAAACTTTCCCTGCCAGTCACAGCCTCACTCATTCTGCGTTACGGCGCTAATTGGACGCATAGTAAAAATTTAATTGCACAACTTAGAATAATCGATTTTGTATTTGCTCACTTGTCCAAGTGCCAGCAAAGGCACTCCGTGCCGCAATCATTATTACCTGTTCCACTTAATCCCTGCTCCGTCTACTTCCCCAAATCCGATTCCCTTGTGTCTTCTGTCCGTCCCTTCGTCTCACCATCTGTCGAGCTCCTCCAACTAACCTCATTCTCTTCCTCCAACAACTTTCACATTTCGCTTTTCTAACCGAGTTCTCAGCTTGGCCTTTGCTCCATTAATTGGGGTCAGCCGTTCTACAGCTTGCCACAAGGAAACGCATTCCTCCCTCTCATCTCCAATCATAGTTCAAGTTGAAAGTGCACAACCTGGACGCACCTCCACACTATCTCCATGTCTCTGATAATTAGGTGGGCACGGAATCAAGGAAATATTTTCCACATGATTCCACACAGCAGAGCGAAGCGCCTTTCTTTCCTACAGGCTTTCAATTCAGCCAGTGCCTTTGTGTGGGCATTGTGGCTGTGGATGAGCGAATGGCGGTGGAACAAAGGCCGTTCGCTGGATCAAAGCAAATATTATCACCCACAGACACTGCTGTGGGGAGTCGTGCCTTCTGGTCTGTTTTATGGTGCAGTTGTGGAATTGGAATTCACAGCTGAGCTTCCGCGTGCATGCTGACAGCTTGATGGGGAACCGGAAGCGGTCCACTTCCTCCACCTAATTATCCCATCGTTTGCCACAGGTTACAAATACTAATAGCCCTGGCTGTCCTGTACTCTTGCGTGTCTGTATATGCGAGCATGTGAGGGATTAGAGGCAACTTTCCTTCGCCTGCAAAGTAAGGGCACGCACAGTCGCAAGTCAAGCAGAAGAGAAGAAGCTGGAGCTGAGCGGACAAGTTGCGTTGAGCAAAGTGAGTCCTAAAGGACTGGGCTTACAAAGGTGTCCATGACCCGCATTGGTAAATTATTCCGGTGTCCTTTGGGTTTGTGTGGACTGGTGGTGCAGATAGCCAGAGTCAACCTTCCTCTTCATTGACACGAGACGATCGAGGGACGAGCATTAGATGCTTTGGCTACAAGAAAACGCGACGTGATGGAACATGTTCTGGCTTAGGTTCGTTGGATCGCTGGAGCATCGTTTATGGGAAGAACGTGATGAGATCCGAATTCGCACTTCTCACTCGATAATTCACGTGTCTTTTTAAAGCTGAGCCCAGTGGTGGTGGATGTTGGTGGAGCGTGGGATGTGTAATCTAATGATGTTGACATGATGGGGAGCCAATTGAAATGGTAGTGAGTCCCAGTATGGAAATCCTCGTGCCTCCTTAAGACGGGCTAATGTGATGCATGTGGATATACGTGCGTAATGGCACTTGGAGGAAAGTCTAACGACCGCCGATCACTCGACATGTTATGCAGATCGCTTAGGACGTGGCAAGTTGAGCCATCAAGGATATTGATTGCTACAGATAGCGACACCCTGCCAGGCATTTACGGCTCAAGTGGCTATTGGCTTCATGACTGCGTTTCGCCACAACAGGACAAGAGGAGTTGGGTCGGGTGGCGTCGAGAGTGGGAAAGTAAAAGGCTGCCGGAGCTGGACTAAAGAAGAGCAAGACTGGAGCAGCGGATTACCGTGACCCATTCCGCCCATTCCTCTGTCCATCCACTCGATCCACTCGACCAAAGTGCCTTGCTTTTAAGCCGTGAATATTTTACAAACCCTCACTTAGCTCCCTCGAGGCTCATGCACCAACAAGCCAGCGAAGAGCGGAGGGAGAGAAACTTGTGTGCTGTTCCTGTGCGCTCCCGAGGCTTCATGCTTCACGCCTTCACTCGCCAAGTCCTCATCTTGGCCGTGGGTTCAATAATTTATCTCACTCTTACTTTGATTGCCTACTTGCCTTCCTACTTGCCTATTCATTCTCTGTACACTGTAAAAACGAAATCACCTGGAAAAGAATGTACACACCAACAGCTGTTTACCATTTCATTCCACTATCGGTAATTAACGCATCTCACCTTCCAATAAGCCTTTGCATCCAGTTGATCATCATGTAGAGGAGAGCTGTTGGCTTTTAGGAGCATGGAGTTGTGCAGTGTAGCTGCCTTGTCTCCTGCCTTTTCCGCAGCTCCTATCACCCGCTGATGAGCACGGAAACCGGAAACTCCAAGTGTTCTCAGATACCAACGAGAATTGCATGAAAAGTGGAAAGCTGGCTCTCCGTGGGTATAAGTGTTTGTGTTGAATTGTTGATGGAAGTGAAGATTCGGATTCTGAATTCTAGTCCACAGCCATTGATTGTCCAGGTAGGAGTGGATGAGTGAAGCGGAGTGGAAGGGCACTTGGCCGGAGTGCGTGGCATGCCTAGTTGTGTGGGTGCTGGGCATCGGACTGGGAGCGGAAGCCGGAGTTAAATATTGGAGCCATGAGTTGAGCAGGAAAGGGTGGAGGAGCCGGCACTGCGAACATGTAACAGCTTTCTAATTAACTTTCCTCTGTAGCGATTACGTTTCCATCAGGGGAAATCAGGAGTGTAAAATACTCAGCGACTTGATCCGTGGACGAACGTGGAAAGGAGGAGGCGCCTCAACCCTGCACTACGTCATGAATCTTAACTCTTCAATTCCGGGCCATTTGCTCAGTTCACATTGCCGGCTGGAATGGAAAGTGAGAGAAAAGTAGGGATTCGGAGTGACTGGATGTTGAGAGGAAGGAAGGTGCGTGTGTTTATGTTGGCGGTGGTTGTGTGAAGCCACGGAAGCCAGGACTAGCTGGAGACTTGTAATTAAATTCATTTTGAATCGCCAGCGAATGTAGTGGCACAAGTACAAGTGCAGTCGCTCCTCCTTCCTCCGACTCGACATGTGATGGAGGCGAAGGAAGGAAGAAGCTGCGTTGGAAGAATCTTGGGCCGATGGAAGGATGAAAAGTGAAAAAAGATCCAAAGACGAGGTATTTACACATGAAGAGAAAGCCCGAGTAGACTGGAATGTAGGTAATTGGATGCGCTCATACTCATCATCCTTCCGTCGTCCTTCTCATTCCCTCCGATCTCTCTTCTCTACAATTAATTAAATCTAAAACTGGAGTGATGTAGTCTGATTTATTTTATTCCTCCAAGCACTGCCTCTCGCTTTCCCATCCCGTCCCCTTCCCAGACTCACAGTTTCACTGCCATTTCATTATTTCTTGTCGTAAAACAACTTGCCCTGGGCCAACTAGTGCTCCACTACACGTCATAAACCGGTTAGCCGATTCTCACATTGTTCCACCCTCAAGCGCAGCTTTCCCCCAAATCCCAGCTCCAACATTCCCCAACATTCCTGGACGCGCCCGTGGACGTGGGAAATTCAGCGTTTACAAGAGTTCCTCGTCCAATTCACAGTTACACAGGGACGAGGATCAATTGCTCCTGCAATTTCCTACCAAAGATACTTTTCAGGCCAACAATCCGTAGTTATTTACGCCAGCTTAGTGTTGAGTTTGAAACAGCTTGATTGCTCCGGGCTGTGGGAAGGCTAAAAATGGAAACAAAAGACAGTTCCCTTCGTCATCCGTAGCTCCAGTTGGCGTGCATAAAGCGCAGCCAGGAAAAGTGCTGGCCAGGAAAGAGTAAGACAGCGAGGAAGAATGGAGCGGTTGGTGGGATCCGGTTGGCTTCTGGTGGTCGTGTAACTCATGGGGAAAGGAATGCAGTGTGGAAGGGAGCATATGTGCGTGGATTGGTGGGAAATCAAGAGGATTGGTGGATGCATGGCGTACCTGGTTATATAATTAATTAGCATTGTAGATTTTAGGAGTGAGGCAGGTAGACGGAAGGAAGCGGGAGGAAGGGAGAAGACGGCAGAGCAACTGCTGCTTGCCATTTTTCATGTCACATTAAAATGATAATGGAAATTATTTAGACACAGAGTCAGCTGAGCTTCCAGCCTCCACTCCACCGCTTCACGGCTGGAAATGCTGGAAATGCTTTTAAGAATTGTTGATGCGCTGTGTAGGTGTGTGTTTGGAGGAAAGCGAGTGTGCTGAGATTGGAGGATTTCTCGGGACGCTCGTGCAGTTGCACTTGAACCTGTTCCTCTCCTCTCCTCCGCTCCCTCCGTCCTTCCTCTCAACGCGAGCTCCTCAACCATCTCTGTGACGGCGTTTCTGAGAAAACATTTTGGGATCAAATGAGTTTTCATTTACTTTTCCATTCGAGCATAGGCTGTTCCAGGGCAGACGCTCCTTCCCTTCATCTCTCTCCTTCCCGCCTAATACACTTTTACTCTTCACCGAGTCAAATGTTTATTCATGCTCAATGCTCGCACACATACATCTTTCCATCGCATTGTGGCAGCATTCAGATTAAAATCTCAATTTTCCTCTCGCACTCCTCCCTTCTTCTCATGTCTCGCAACGTAGATAATTATCAAGTCGAGGAAAAGGCAGCCAGTCCAGACCAAGTGTGGATCGCCTTGGTTCACCTTCCCGTTGTTCGCTTGAGTGTCTGTTTGTGTTCCTGTGCCTGCCTGGCCGCCTGCTTGATGAGGTCGATAATGGAAAGCGGAGGAGGCGATGCTCCGCTTTCTCAGGCACTCGTCTTCCGATTCTCACTTGACCAGCTCTGGCTTCATGCATAATCCATTTATTCATTTAACACCATGCGGATGCTACTTTAATTTCACCCACTTGATGTAGTTTGAGGTAGCGGTGGTGATGGCGTGGTGCATTTTGCATAAGTACGACCAGGCCCCGACCGCAATCTCTCCTCGTGCAGGCTATTTACTCCCAACCGTCACCGCCAAGTCCTCCACTCGCATAATCTCCTGATGCATAATTCGATGTGAGTGTGGAATCAGTGGGACGGTCGCCGGTGGGAGAGCACGGAGTGGGCGACTGCACGTGTGGGCAATGAAGAGACTGAGGTCGAGTTGATTGGAACGGGAGCATGATTGACGCATGCAAGTGTGGAATTTATATGCGTCTTCTGCCACTGGAATGCGAAGGACAAGTCGACGGATCGGAAGCAGTGGACGCGGGAGGAAAGAGGACCTGCATGGTAACGGTTGGACGAAGCGATAAAATGAAATACTGCTTGGTCAGGATTTAGGGTTATGGGCCGCGTGGACCAATTTCGCTAATTCCAGATCGCCAAATGCCTCCTCGCAAATGCAGATGTGAAGAGGATCATAAAACGGACATTATCTTGCTTCCAAAGTATTCACTCCTCAAATGCCTTTCCCACGCTTTATACTCCGACCACTCGCCACCGCGTCGATAACTTTCTCATAACTGCTTTCCCAAGCACAGCTCCATTCCGTCTTTTCAGACACGTACGTCTGGCGTGACAAACAATCCACTGAACACCCATCCAGTCAGTCATTCATGCCTACGCCAGTGAATTGCCACTGATGAAAGAATCGTGGAATGCCATCTGCCCTTTTCGCCATCGCCTTGCTGTTGCTGGATGTAGAAACCGAATCCAAAACCAAAACCAGAGCCACTTTGTCCGGACTGGCGAGAGTCATAAGAGTTGAGTGCCAACAACAGTAGTCAACATTCCACTATTCGTCCAATCAATCCCTCGCCTCCATTCTCTTCCACCCAATATTGAGAACCCACCTGTTAACTTCTTTACTTTAGTATTTTTCATTTCGTTTCAGGTTCATCAATTACCTGATTAATAACCACATGGTGTTTTAATTATATTTAATTAGTCAGTGTTTTGTTTATTAAAATTAATTCACAAACGGCATATGTAAGAGTGAATGGAGCGTGAATAGATACATATCGTTCAGCATCAAATATTGCATTATTAAAACCATTAGTCTGGACTCCCAAGCCCCAAATCCATCATCTCATGATCTAATACTATTTCGAAGTGTTAAAAGTGCTATCCATGAGTCCATGACCAGTAATAATAGTTACTAATAATTGATAATTTTATAAAACTTCATCAGAAAAGTGGTATTTAAAGTATCATTTTCCTGTTGCATTCATCTCATTTGATTTTTATTATTTCACGGTTTAAATTGTCATGACATTTTCAAGCTTCCTGCTATGATAGCTTCACGATCATGAATGTTCTTATGGTTTCATGCCTGCAACAATCTAAAGTATCAGCATTTGGGACAATTGTGCTTCAGCGTTCTGTTTTCAGAACTTAACTCAGTTCTGTCTTGAAGTGAAGAACGAAAGGAACGAGAAACCAAACTAGAACTTTACTAATTGCGTTGTACCACGACCACGAGGGGATTAAAAAAACGTTGTGGTTTAACAGAAGCTATCAAACTTGTGAAATGAACTTATCATAGATATCTTCCACGAGATCTTAAAATACAAATGCATCAACAGGCAAAATTACTTAAATACATCTCGATTTTTGTCTTTTAATTAGCCAATGAATGCTTATAATTCAAACGAGCTGAGATTCTGAAAACGGCATTGTAAAAGTCTTGAATATAGTAGCAGGCATAGATTCTGTAATGAATTTTTATGGACGGAATAATGCCATCAAAAGAGCATGACGGACTGAACTACTCAAATATTTTCACACCAACATGAAATGATCTCCATAGTACAGTAAAAATGAGACTTTAAACACCGCTTAACGACCCAACGTCAATTTCGCAACATTCTTCTCCCGACGATGTTGCGACATCAACTTCAGCGGTAAACACCAGTTCATTGTAAAGCGCCGCACAGGAAGTATTTTTCAAACCACATTTCACGCTTGAATAGAAGCTCCCTAATGATTTTAAAAACAGTTAAATGGTTAAGCCTATTTTCAAACATCTCACAGCAATCCAAATTCAGAATTAAAAAAGAATAAAGTTCTTATTACGATTCGACAGTAGAGAAAGTTAATAACTTTGCTACCTACAACAGCAATTATTATTAGTATTAGCTTTATTGTCAATTTAAATATAACACTGTGTGTAAGAATTTATCTCATGACAGTTAAATAGTATTAAATAGTTTTAGTGACAATGGACCCACATATAAAATAAATGAACATGAATCCAATAATCA